>WOGL01000928.1:0-12690 GCA_015342145.1 Leptinotarsa rubiginosa
GGTAAGACCTCGTTAGTCCTTAGCTCGCACAAGTTTCTCAACTTCTGAGAGTTGTCGTTCGTATGGGGGCGACAGCTGATTAACGGAAAAACAGAAAACAGAAATACTAGTATTTTTCGTTCGTTATTGCTTATTTAAAAAAAAATATTTATAACTTTTTAGTTTGATGTTCTTTAAAAGCGTGATTTTTAGTTTTTTAAAACCATATTTATTGTAGACAAGGTGTACAATACTGTAGTATATTATTTTCATCTACTGTAGTACATTATTTTGACCTATCTCGTAGGGTTCAGCCAGCGTTTGCAGTGTAAGCGCAAAAAAATGTGTTTATTTACATGACATTAGAAACCTCTAAAATACGAAGTTTAGATAAAACAAATGAAATTATAGAGAGAGCTGAATTCATATACAGAGCACGTTCGTAATTATTTGGTCAAAACAACACTGTAATGATGTCTCAGCCACTGCATTCACCAGATTTGACCCCTAGCGACTTTTTTCTTTTCCCAAGATTGAAGAGACCCATGAAAGGAGGGCGTTTTGCGACGATTGAGGAGATAAAAACTGAATTGCTGAGATAGCTCAAAAAGTTCATAACAGAACTGCTTTGAGGATTGGAAAAAACGCTGACATAAATGTATTATATCTGAGGGGAACTACTTTGAAGGGGACAAAATAGAAATTGATGAATAAATAAATATGTTTTGAGAAAAATGAAATTTTACCTTGTTTTTTGAACAGACAACACTGAAAATAGTAGTCTTTCTTTTTTTAATAATGTGAGATTATTTCACTCTCTCTTGTAATCAGGTAACAAATTAAATAATAATAAATGTCATTTATTGGTGAATACCAAAGGGCCATCGACGGAAGTCCTTCAGCCAACAAATTATATATTTTTGGTCCTAGGTAACTTCGTGAATACCTGTATATCTGAAGAAAGAGAAGAGAACGTGGAAGTTATTTTTCTGTCTGTTATTTATACCATAATGTTCTAGTTATTTTTATTTTTGTATGTTTGCATGTTTTTGTTTTTGTATAATATAAAATCAATAACTGATTCTAAAGTAAGACGTGTCTAATATTTTGTCAAAGTTGACCCCACGAAATCATCTACCAAATTTTACATTAATATTTTCATAGTTAAGAAGCTGCATTTTGTCTCAAAGCTTAGATTACATTTATAAGAAATTATCGGCGACATGTCATGTGCTTGCAAAGTGAACTGAGCTTGATTTGCTATAGATTCAATTTCATTTGTGTATAACAATACGAACAATGGGCCAAGTACATCCATGATTAAATCAAAAAAAAATCAGATTTTGTGTTCCTTATTCCTCTATGATTTTGATAGTCATTATTCACACATTGCTTTATATTTGTCAAAAATAGTAGAGAAATTCCTCCAATGCCTTACGAAATTTCCCGCTCCAATTTGCACTTAATTAACTACTGATATAGTTGATTTGGAGATGAGCAATAAAATCCGATCATCTCCCTAAACATGTTGAGAGAAGTATGGATACATTTTTATTCAATCAATTCTTCACCAGGGGTCAATTTGATGACAACATCAACTTTAATACTGGCTAAAGGAAACAAATAACTCACTTTAGACTTATTACCATTTCCACAATTAGATACAGAATTTTCCTTGAAAGGTCTTTTACGTAGAGGCCTGTCTTTTCTCACTGGTGACGATGGCATACCATAATATCTACTGTTAGAAATGGATTCATTGTGTTCTCTCTGTAAATGATCTGAAGAGACCAGTATCTCCTAAAATGATAGACAAAATTAAATATTGAAAACATTTTTCTTACACCAGAACAAAAATACTTTACATTGACGCGTGTTTTGTTAACCAAGTCAGCATCATCGGAAGATAACTTGAATTAAACCCTTCAAGTAAATTAGAGCTTTTATATAACAATCCCCTTGAATAATGAAGGTCATCAAATCAAATGAAGGTATTCTGATGAATTCCTAGTAATTCAAGTAATACTTTATTGCGAGATTTTCAATGAACACTATTCATTAGCTTCCTCAGGCGTGTTTAGTATGAGCACGCCTGATCATATATCTCATTCTACCCTTTTCGATTTACAAACTTTCGAAGGCATATAAAAACCTCTTGTGACTGGAAGCAATTCTGTTTCAGTTTGTTGTTTTTACAAACAGCACGAGGGTATGGGAATGGGCAACCCATTATCTCCTTTCATGACTAATCTGTTCATGACCAGATTTGAGCCAGATTCAGTTGAGGTGTTTTGTTTGAGGTGCTCCGGTTCTATAATTATTGTATATATATTGTCTATAGGACCAGATTATTAGCGGAAAACCATTCACTTGCCTTTTTCAGAGCAAGGTTTGCTTTTGCCTCTGTATCTAGGGAATCTAGACAAGTTATCAGAAAATGTGTGTCATCTGCGTACATTGTGATGTTGGGGTCTCTGGTGCAGCATGGTAAATCGTTAGTGTACAGAATAAATAGTATAGGTCCAGGTATGGAGCCTTGAGGTACGCCTATGTTAATGGTGGGGGTTTCTGATTTGACTTTTTTGTTTTGGTTATCATTACTGCTCATTTCGATATATTGTTTTTTATTTTTTAAGTATGATTCAAACCAGTTGAATGGAATGCCATGAACACCATATTTTTCCAAGTCATAGAGTAACCGATCATGCTCTACACAATCAAATGCTTTGCTTAGGTCACAGAAAACTCCTACAGAGTCGTTTTTATTTTCAAAATTTTCAACGATTCCGCATTAAAAGTTCAGGATTACCTCCACAGTTGATCTCTTTTTTCTAAAGATGAATTGTGAGTTACTGAGTACTTTGAATTTGTCTGAGTATGGTAAAAAAAACTGAGCATTGCATATTCAAAGTATGAATATCATTTTTCTTGTGTATTGGAGTTATAATTGCAGATTCGAAAAGAAGAGCTACCATTACTGGATGTTCTAGTTAAAAGAAACGCCGATACTTTTTCGAACTTGATGTGTACAGAACATATACATATATAACTTTGATAGCTCCCACCATTGTCAGCAACAAAAAATTATGGGACTACATTTTACAAACTGGTTACGTTTCCCTTGGGCAAAGAAAGGTATGATTTCGAGAAACAGTTGAAAATAAATGCTATTCTTGAAACATAGTAGATGAGTTACTTAGGAAAAGTGAATTTAGAGTGTCTTCGTGAATTCTCGAATTCTCAGAAAGACAAAGACTCACAATTTATAGTTCTTCAATATTAACCAAAATATATCAAAATATTGGCCCGAAATTTTGATGAATTCAATATGAAAGTGGCTTCCAAAACTGCTCGTACACCAACAAGTATTGGGCAAAATGAAAGACAAGACGACGGAAAAGAAGCCCGAGATTTACGAAAGCTGTGAGAATTGGGATAAAAAGTATGTTGGTCAAACTAGGCGGACTATAATAGCTTGCTACAAAGAACATGTTTCACACATCCAGTTTCACAGACCAGAGAAGTCCAGTGTCATTGAACATACCTCAAGGAACAGCCACAGAATAAGTTAAGAATGCTTGAAATTGCTGAGACCGGTAAATGACAAACGGTTTTAAGATGGCTTCGAAATTTTAGAAATCGAAAAATGTGGAATGAGATCTATGAATAGCAACAAAAACCCCATACAAAACAGTCAGGTAGTCATTAATATATAATAAAAATATTCATCAGATTACCTACATTCCCTGAAGACGCCAACTTGGTTGATGAAACAGACGTTGAGTGTGATTAGTGATTAGGAAAAGTGCTTGTTTTTGGATCCACCAAGTGTAGTTGAATACTCGTTTTCAGGATCATACCAATTTTTTAAAAAAATGATTTGGACTTAGGTATTTTTTTCTGCTGATCACATATCTAAAGTCCAAACTTGCTGCTCCAGTCTACTTCAGGAGATACAGGCACTCAAACGTGGAAATGTGCACATTTCAATCTGGGGTTGAGAAATTTCAAAAATTTCAAAGCTATTAGCACTTTGAGTGCAATTCCAAAACTACTGAAACACATTATATGAGACAGTTTAAAGATTTCTTTGAAACAAGTAATCATTGATGACAAACCTAAAAGTGGACATAATATACACCAACTTTTTCAAAGATTTAACACATTCAACCCATAGATTAGATCAGATTAGATTTTTTATTAGTCAAATTATTACACCTTAGTGCTATAACAAGTCAAAAACTGTCAGGCAAAAAAATGTCAAAAACTGAAGGCAGTGGCTTCTTTAGTAGTTTTTGTTAAATAGGTTCTCAAATACATTATCAAAATTGCATTCTCCACAAAGCATGACATGCTGGTGGTTTCTGATATTTGTTTTGCATTTTCGGAAGTATTTGTATGCCAATCCAATTATAAATAATGATTCTCTTCTATTAACTACAGGGTGTCTCATATTTAATGTATGACCATAAATCTCAACTTAATTATGTTTGTTTCTGGTACCATTATTGTTTTTAAAAAATTTCTCATGAGTATGATGAAGAGCATTTCCTTCTTTCAAATACTTATTGTACTATATTTTGTAGGTCATAAACTACTTGTTGGAATAATAATGATGAAGACCATAAATCTAAGAATCATTATATTTATTTTTCTTGTATTTTTGACTCTTTCTGAAATCTTTCATGATGGAATTGGTGAATATTGATATTCTTTATTCAATTACAGGTTGTCCCATATTTTGTAGGTCAGAAATTGCTTGTCAAAATAATGGTAATAATAACAACCATAAATCTAAGGATCTTTACTTTTGTGTTTCTTCTAGTATTGTCATGTTTTGAAACAATGTCTAACAGATATGATGAATAATGATTTGACTTTCGAATTCCAAATGACCCATATTTTGTAGGTCGTAACCTACTTGTAAGTGTAAGAGTAACTACTTGCAAATGTTAGGATCATTTTATTTATGTTTCTGGTATTTATTACTCCGTTTCTGAAAACTTTTTTGATGAAAATGGTGAATACTAATTCCTTTTTTTGTGACCAGCTGAGAAAAATACATGTCTAATTAAAAATCCAAAAAGTAGTGCGAGCCCAAAAAACAAATATTTATCAAAATGTTTTCATTTGGAACTTGTAAAATAAAATAGTACTAACAGATAATTGAGTTTGACTTTGATTTTGTTGGATTGGAGAGTCATTGATTCTTTGCAATCCCTTAATCTGTAAACGTTCTGCTGCTCGAAGAACATCATCTAAGGCATCTGATGGAACTACTACCTGTCCCTTGTACATAAACTCAATAAGGTAGTTCATACATGACTTGGATATATCGTAAAAACACACTTGAATATTACCCTCCTCTTTAAAAATATTTTCTAGCTTGGCGCTGCATGCAGATAGTATAATTTTATGGGCTTTTATTTTGCCGTCTTCGAAGCTGATGGTAACGTCAGTCTTTTCTTCTTTGATGCAGTAGGAATGGATAATTTTCAATATAGTATCATGGTGAGATTCCCACTGGAAATGTCTTTCACTCATGTTGGTTTCAAGCACAATATGTTGAAACCCCTTTTTCCCTGAATGTGTGGTAGTAGAACCGCTTTCTATAAGTAAAAAATAAAGTTGTAACTTAATGAAAAAAATTTAAAATTTCAAACATATTTTTAACCACAAATCGTTATTGACAGATTGACACTATTGACTTGGATATCTTTTTCTTCTTTTATTTTTCGGTTTATCTTCCAGATCATTGTCCAGTTTCAACAACCTGATTCTGGAAGGTATTCTCACTTTTAGGTGTTCTATGTCAGCAATTTCGACACTGAAACTGTTAAATCCTCAGAGTAATGTAAAATTACTCTGAGGTTAGATCAATAAAAAATGAGCACCGATGGAAGAAACTTATTGACATATTCACAGAACATATATAAGTTGTTTGAATTCAAGGGTTATATTTTTAAGAGAGACTGATTTTTGTGAAAGGAAGGTTTTGGCTTTCTACTCCTCCATCTTCATGCATAAAATGAATTAAAATGATTAACTGATATTTTTACAATAATCAAAGCAGAATAATCGTGAAGTACAAATCAATTAACAGAATTTAATTTATAAAAGGAGAAAAAGGAAAAAACACCTCGAAAGTGTTGCTTCGCTCTGTCCTGTTCATAAAAGAGGAAGTCAATGGCAACATTCAATTTGCCTCTGAATCTTTCCGTTGGAGAGAATCTTTTCAAATGAATTACTAAAATACAGGGAAACTCATGGATTGATAGGAACTTTGTGTATTTTCTTATTTCCTTGCACCTCGAACACGTTGATTTTTCATCTCCAGAGCTTGTTCATATTTCTCTGTATCTTCTGATGGGAACTTATGGGGAGTATCACAAGAAATATGTGAGGTTTTAAGAGGAAACAATCTCTCATCGTGACTAGGGTATAAATATGATTTGGAAACAACGGGATGATGAAAAATTTCATCCAGTGAATGTGACGATGGAATGGTGCCAAAAACAGAAGCTGAATTACCACGCTGTATGGCTAAACTAATTTTTTGGATCAGAAAGGTGGTACATCTTTATTAACAACATTTAGAGATGAGAGGCCAAATACACCGAAAGTTCACAAAGATGCGTAGATCATGCAAAAAAGTAACTTTCAGACACAAACTAGAAGAAAAACCTCTTTAGAAACAACTACTTCCATATAAACACTAAATTACACCAACGAAAAAATTCTTTCGAAACAACTGCTTTTATGTAAACATTGATTTATAGGAAAAATACTATTTCTATTCAGTTTTTATTCCTAACATTCGTTAGGGTTATGGAATTGGATCAGATATCATTCGCAGGATTACGACACAATGGCAGACATTCGATGTTTCGGAATAAGACACTTGCCTTATTGCTAGTGTTTGGAATACATATTTTTCCGTTGATGGCAGAAATAAATTTTTAACGAATATTTCTGCGGCTAAAAAGTAAATACGTCATCTGAAGAATGACGATCATAGATTAATGACGTTATTTTTTTTCAAAATAAAACTTGAAAATGAAGACATTCTTCGACTAACTTAAGTCAAAATTATTAAAAGTAGGAGAAAGATTATGTAATTATTATTGGTGATTTGTCAATACATGTACATTTTACATGAGTTCTTATCCAAATTTGAAAATGGCATTGAAACTCACATATTTGGAAGGAGCGCATTTGATGCGTTTAATTGCAAAAATATACAGGCACCTATGAAAGTGTATATAGAAAGGCTAGAAAAACTGATGAAACAATGAATGGGAAGGATGAACGTGTAGTTAAATGTGGTACTGATAGTCCTTTCTAATATAATAAAACGCAACGTATCCAAATCCTCAGACTGAAAGTTAGGAATTGATTTTTATAAAAGCTAGGCTTCAAGCTATCGAAATGGAAGGCTTAACATTGAACGAGCTTGAAGCTGATCATTGTTATGATCCGTATAAAATTTACAGATTTGGGCTTCAGTCCTGAGTCGAGCTCATTACTATCAAATCTCTCGTTCGCGAACTTTTCCAGTAGTAACGATGTTTATTAGTTATAACACAATTTGTTGATGGATTATGTCGTTTTTTGTATAATTGAAATGTACAATGAAAAAGAAGTGTAGTTTTCAGGAACAGTAGATGTGTTTTGTGGGTATTTATCGTTTTCCCGCCAGAAGTTATTGATTATCTCTGTATCAGGTCTATCAGAGCTGTATTCTATAGTTGACACCCGATCGATCGAATAGTTGTTAACATAGTTTTCTATGAACCTTATCATAATTTGAATTGAGTTCCTTCATCACTGAGAACTCATTACTTATTTGAAGATGCAATACATTATATTATTTCAATGACGTAAGAAAACGGGTCAACTCCAATGTAGCTCAAGTAACATCACTTGTTGTTTTGTTGCCACCCAGATTGGGTCAATCCCGCCAAAAGTTATTTGTTATCTCTGCTCAATGTGTTTTTATCGAGGAGAGAGAGCGAATAACTTTTGATGGAAATGAAAGATCTGGAATAATATTAATGCGAACAAAACACGCTTATCGGCCAGAGAAAGCAAATAACTTATAGTGGAAATAACCCAATCTAGAATAAGATAGTATAATCAATAAATTACACCCAACATCGAGTAGAGTCACAGTATTCCGTAATTGTAGGAATACTAGTCGTGTTTTGTTGGCAAACAGATTGAATCATTTCCGCTAAAAGTATTCACTGAAGTAATGTTTTTTTGGTTCCCAACCTGAATTGGTAGAATGGCCAAAATTACTTACACCAATGAAACGCCAAAAATGAAATTGGCAGTATACAGCGATGTTGTGTAATACAACAGATACTTTTCAATTTTGTGTTCTCTCACCACTTCATTCCAAAGATTCCGTAGAATGGGATGTAATGAAAAGTAGCAACTGGAATAGGAATTGTACCATGATTGAACAGAGAGAGAATGCCTGATCAGAAATAAGATAAGTGCGAACGAAAGATACTGTGTTAACAAAACGCATCTTTTATCGAAATTGGAAAACAAAGTAGTTATATGTCACTTATATATATTTGATCGTTACTCTGAGATTTGATCTATGTCTGTCAATCTGACACTCAAACTAGCTGTCGAATACACAGAAATTTCTGTGCCGAAACCAAACAGTTAAGAAATTGGATTATTTAGCAGAAATAGAAGTCTTTTTTAATTCATAAATAAAAATGTCTGTTTTGTGTCCTGAAATTCCAGCGCCAGGCTTTTCATTCGAGAATTGTAAAAGGTAGGGTAACAAAAGATGAGTTCATCCTTTAAGTGAAATTGCATTATCACTCTCCTAACCTCAATTCCATTTTCATTCAGAAATGCATTGCTGGAAGGCAAGGGATTCGCTCTACCAAAAGCTACTAAGACTGGTACCACCATCGTAGGAATTACTTATAAAGATGGAGTCATTCTTGGGGCCGATACCAGAGCTACAGAAGATACGACAGTTGCAGACAAGAACTCTGAGAAGATTCACTATCTTGCTCCAAATATGTAGTAAGTAAATTAAAATTTAAGTCACTGTTCATTTACAAATGAAGTTATAAATTTTCTTTCCTTTCCATTGATGTAATAGCATGTTTATGCAGCGCACCGACTTGAGATAAATTAACAGAGCTTTTATCGAATTTGAGTAACACAGAATCATGCCTAGAAAGTAATGAAAGAATCTTTATATCTAACTATTCAGAATCCAATCTGTTAGCTTTCAGGGATTCTAATAGTAGATAAATGGAATTATTGGTGCAAATAATGTAGATGAGGCATATCAGACTTTTAATGATACATTCATATCTCATTGGAATAATGTTTTTGACTTGTTCGATTGATAGCCTATTTATTTTGTATAAATTCATGTTGAATATAGGATGTTGAAAATAAGTTTTGTCAGATTTTTACAAATTTTTTCATTTGTTACGACTGGTTTCGTTAATTAAACCATTCTCTTGGGAATGGTTTAATTAACCAAAACTGGTCCTAACAAATAAAAAACTCAGGAGAAATCGGACAAAAGTTATATTCAATAATGTTTTTCCTTTGGAATAAATTGAATTTAATATAGAAAAGAAACTGATTCAACTTGGAACTGAAATAATTAAATCAAATGCTTTGTGATCTTGAAAATTATTGGTATAGTAGCTTTTCGCTTCTCTGCTTCTCCATCACTACACAAAAAATGTCGGAAACTTCTGGAGATTGAAAAACTCTTCCAGTTTGTATCTGAAAGTAAGTTCAATGCATGATCTTTACATCTTTGTAAAAAATGTATTTCGAACATATTTGCTTTGTTCCTTCCATCTTTCCGAAGTTTCCCACATTTTTTGTGTAAGCAGAAAGCCAAAAAGCACAAATAATAATTGAATCAAAGGAAGATAAAATCAGTTGAAAATTCCATATAAAAAAAGAGTTGAGAAATCCAAGTTAGAATACAATAACACATGGTTGGATAGTTCTAGTAATATATCCAGAGAAAGTTGGAAAATTATCAATGAGATGAAAAATAACTCCCTTTCATTATAATTATCTTTCAGTTGTTGTGGTGCTGGTACAGCCGCGGACACAGAGATGACCACTCAAATGATCTCGTCTCAATTGGAACTCCACAAACTGCACACTAACCGCATCGCCAGAGTCTGCACGGCTAACCAGATGCTGAAGCAGTATCTCTTTCGTTACCAGGGCTATATTGGTGCTGCTCTCATCCTCGGAGGAGTCGATGTCGAAGGTCCCCATCTCTACATGATCTACCCCCACGGCTCTAGTGACAACCTCCCATATGGCACGATGGGCTCGGGCTCCCTAGCCGCCATAGCGGTATTCGAGTCCCGCTGGAGACCCAACTTGGAGGAGGAGGAAGGTGTACAGCTTGTCAGAGACGCGATTGCTGCTGGTATCTTTAATGATTTGGGGTCTGGATCGAATATCGATGTCTGCATCATTCGTAAGGGGTCTGTCGACTATAGAAGAACTTATGACGAGGCCAACAAAAAGGGGCTCAAGCAAGCTTCTTACAGGTACCCCAAGGGTACCACTCGTGTTCTTTCTTCTAAAGTTGTGGACGTAGAGGAAGTTTCGGTGCGGAGAATTGAGCCCGAACAGATGGAGATTGTTTAAGGAACAGGGAATTGGTTTTTTGTAAGGTTATAAGTAAATGAGCTGATGTTTTCTTCAAACTGATCTTTATTATAAAAATATACAAAATAAATAGTATAAAATATGATTTTCCTTTATCCAACAAT
Organism: Leptinotarsa rubiginosa; assembly: GCA_015342145.1. Classification (NCBI taxonomy): domain Eukaryota; kingdom Metazoa; phylum Arthropoda; class Insecta; order Coleoptera; family Chrysomelidae; genus Leptinotarsa; species Leptinotarsa rubiginosa. The sequence continues at coordinate 10,776 of WOGL01000928.1, forward strand.
AATATACCTCTATAAAAGTTTTATAGTTTAATTATAAAAAAATATATGTTCCATATTAATATTTTGAATTAGAAATTATCATTAACGGGCTCTTTTTTATACAACACCCAATATACTTCTCTCATCTTACAATACTCCCATTACATTGATGTGCCACAGAGTATTTTTTTATAAAGACAATTAAAATTGTCAACTAGCAATTATATCGACAGTTCGAACTGTTGATTATTGTTCAAAATGTTAACTAACCATAATAGAGTTTTAAGCCATAATCCAAAGTTTTAACTGTTGATTATAGTTGACAATCTATAACTGATAGTTTTAACAGCTGATTACCAAAAATATAAAGATTTAATTTGTTGATTAGCCATAATAGTCAGTTTAATAATTGACAGGTTAAATTGCTACCTCATCATAAAAGTCATTCAATGAGCCAAAATGAACCATTTAAATTGTTCATGAACCATAATAGTTTAAATCGTTGTTAGGTAAGCCATAACAGTTTACATCAGTTAACCATAATTGACAGTTCAAAGCCATAATCAGTTAACCATCAGACTGTTGTTCAATAAGTCATACTGAACAGTTTAAACCGCCTATTAACCATGAAAATTCAAACTGTTAATTATGGCTTACTAAAAGACTGTTTACCATAATAAACCATTGAAACCAGTGGTTAATGAACAGTTCTAACTAGTCATTAACCATAATAGATGGTTTAATAAGCCATAATCAACAATTCAAACTATCAATTGTTCAGATGTATAAAATAACAATAAATTAGTGGAAAATAATTATATTGAAGGCACATACAAATTTCACTAACTGAAAGGAAATGTTATGCAACAATATAAACTATCTATATTGAAATATATGTGACAACTCTCATAGAAAGTTTAACACACCATTCGATATATTCTATTTCTTATAAACATGTCCCTATTTCTGTAGGAGTTTGGCAGTGCATCTGTTTGACTAAAAGGATGAGAGAGTTGTAAATATTCAGCATTCCACAAATCCCAACTCAATCTTTCTCAAAACAAGTTGCATCATTTATAAAAATATCCTGAAGACTTCTAAGTACTGTGCCTATCATTTCGATTAAACAATGTAACTGCATTGTTATAAAAACAACCAAATTGGTTGAAAAAAATTCCCTACACCTCACGAATAAATCCTCAAAAAAAATTCATAAACATTACATTTGATCTCTAATAAATGACGAATTAACTTTTATGGACGATAAAATCCCAGCTATCCTTCCACCTCAGATCTACGATATCGTCCGTCGTCAGTGCGCTAGTACCATAACTTACCACAGAAAATTTACGAAACACGAACACAATCCATCCTAACCAAACCATCAACGACATAACATATAACTTCGTCAGGAATTTCGAACCAACCACTTTATTGATGACGACGTACACGTGCTCCAAAGTAGCAGCTAGTAGCAGCGTTTTGAAAGTAAACGCAGGCAAATAGTGGTGCAGAAACAATGTTCTATCAACAAAGAAGAAAGGCAAGTAATGAAAGAGATATCCGGTTAGGAATATTTCGCCCAATGCTTGAAACTGGTTCCAAGTTTGAGAATCCAGGTCGAAGCACAATCTATGCCTGCGCAGTAGATAGAATATCAGCAGGGCGGAGTACAGGACCAAGCCGAATGTTGCCGAGTACCAGATCACAACGTTTCCCAGCAGGTGGATCTGTGCCTGGAGAAAAACAAAAAAATAAATATTATATTCTGTTTCCTAATAGATGAAAGTAATGAATGCTCATTATAAATGAAAAACGCTAACAGGGTGCTCAAACAAAATTTTGTGATTTCGATATGAGTCCACCCTATACTAGAATTATGTTTATTTATTCATATGCAATTAATATTTTTATAACGTTTATATAACGCCAATTT
>WOGL01000929.1:0-12689 GCA_015342145.1 Leptinotarsa rubiginosa
AAAAATCGCGAAAATCCGTGAGTATTCCATTATTTTATTTTTTTCACAAATGACATTTGAAATATTGAAATTTAGAGAGAGAACAGCTAACCAAAAAAGACAACAGACAACCGCTTGACAGATAAACGTGCGCCACTAGGCACCAACAGTTGAACAAATGCTCACATCAATATTTTTCAATATTCTATTAATCCATGTCATTTATTGTTCTCATTTTAGGTATAAATGTCATATCAAGTGGAAGTTGAAAAATTCAAAAACGTTATAAGGTTTTAAGTGATTATTGAAAAACATAATTTTTGGTTGGTAGAGAATTTTCTTATCCCAATTAGTGAAACGCAATTTACAAAAAGTGATTTGTGTGCACCTGACAAATTATGGAATTTCATTCTAATTTCAGGAAACTCGACAATAAGTGATTGAAAAGGGATAGAAAAAGGTGCGATGATATGGAAAAAGTTGTGTTAAATAAAAAATATGTGAATTGCAATCGTTTATTGCTTAAAAAATGGTATAATATGACATCATACAAATTGACAGGCTATATCTCGAAAACTATTTGAGTCCGACAAAAAATAAAAAGTGTTCTGAATTTCTACCATCATGTAGTGTCATCCCAGATAAAATCGCGAAAATCCGTGAATATCCCATAAAGTACAATTTAGCCAACTGCTTCAACTCTGCATTTAACATTAAATATTGTGGCATTTAAAAAATCACAACCAAGGATTCACATATCATGAAAACACATTTGTAAGCATAAAGACACATGTACTATTCATCTTGTCGATTCATTCTGAAACAACCTATAAATAATATACCATTGCATATCCCAATCACATTTTTTTAGGTCTTTGAACCTATAATTATAACTCCGATTTGCCTGATCTGACTTCTCTAGAAGAGTATTACTAATTTCAATTGTTTTAAATGCTTATCTGATCCTTGAGTGTACTTTTATATTTGAACTTTTTTTGAGTAGATTTCTGTTTTCTCATAACCCCAAATTTTGCTGAATAAACAAACTGACTTGACAATAAATGTCCAATTGATATTCACAAATTGGAATCATATTCTGAAAATATAATTCAAAAAAGGAGGCAAACATGATTTGCTTCTACCTTATTTTTATGCTTGAACAAATTCATTTTACATGAATTGTAAATGGCTGCCCTTCTCAAACACTAGAAAGAAAATTATCGTTAGAAACATTTGTGTTGAGTGAAGGAAGACAAGGGTCTCAAGCATGCTAAAAATACGTAAATGGTTTTATTTCCTCAAAACCCGTACTGAAATATGGATAGGTATAGAGATACTTATTTGTCCAAAATATTAGAAGTTTTACCACCAGTGAGTCATCTAGGCTTGTTTGAGAAGATGTCTAATAAGTATATAGGTAGAGATTTTAGAAACAACCCTAACTATTAGGTCTGAGGAAATATCGAGAAAGAAAAGAGTACAAAATCTGGCTAATTTAATAAAAAAAAACTGGACTTTAATGACGGTATCACACTTTTTTCTGATCGTTTCGGCCGTTACTACATAAACTACACCTTACGATTTGATCTCCACAAACTTTATTTTTTTTAAATATCATGACATGTTTCGCTAACACAGTAACTTTTTCGTAGTGAATAACATACTAAAAATTTATTTTTTACTCTAATCTTCATATACCCCACGTAATCATGTGTCACGTCCATCAAGAACGCTTTATAAACGTCCTTTGAGGAACCTCATTTGTACACTGAACATAAATTGGACAAAAAATGGACGTTCGGGAATTCCTCCTATCAATGTCCAATATTTGATATCCACATGACATACATCGTACATTTATAGTCCACGGACATCTCGACGAAAAATGGACCTAAATAGGACGCCCCGAGAATGTTGTGTGCTATTAGGGGTATTTCAGTGTCATGTGGCCCGAAAACATGTTTGATTTTCGTTCCTCGACATATTCCAAAATTTCTGTTTTGCCCGATCCCATGTAACTCGGTGAGTTTTTCATTTTTAATTGACCCACCATTGCTTCTTCCATTGTTACTAGGTGTAAATGAGGAAGATTTAGGAGTGTCTTCGATGCATCTGTAGGAGATTTCTATATGTTGGTTTTGTTGTGAATATCGAAAGGTCACATGTCATGGTATTAGAAGCCATGTGGCAACACTGTAACGAAAAAAAGTTAGTTGAATACAGAGTATCAAAGTAGCACGTTGTTTCTATTGAATATAACAATAACTAAGAGTATAAGCCTGATTTCTGTTAATATACAACAGGTTATGGGCCCAGGCCGATGAATTGCGAATTTTGTCAAGTACTCAGTAGTTAAGGTATAACAAAAACAACAGTTTGTGTTATTGAAACGTGTTCACCAGTGAAAGAAAATGGCAGTCAATTACCTGACGAGTGTGCCCAAGCTTCTTGGTCGTGAGAATTATGACGTGTGGTCGTTTGCAGTCGAGAATGTATTAGTACTTGAAGGTTTGAGCAAATGCATCGACGGTAGCGAGCAGGACACCACTTTGATTGCAAAAGCCAAAGCCAAATTGGTATTAACAATCGACCCATCTTTGTTTCCTCACGTGAAAGATGCGAAAACAGCCCAAGAAATATGGACAAGCCTGAAGAAGTTATATGACGATAGCGGTTTCATGAGGAAAATAGGACTTCTACGGACGTTGATATCAGCTAGATTGGAAAATCATGATTCCATGGAATCCTATATCAATCAAATCGTCGAAACGTCACAGAAATTAAGACGAACGGGATTCAAAATCGATGAGGTGTGGATAGGATCGCTTTTATTAGCTGGTCTTCCTGAAAAGTATGGCCCTATGATAATGGCCGTCGAGCATTCCGGCATTTCTATCAGTACAGATTCCATCAAAACAAAATTGTTGGATATGCAGACAGATGACAGTGGCAGCAGTGGCGCTTTTGTGGCGAATAAAAATTTCAAAGCAGGTTACAAAAAGTGGACTAGAGATGGCGCTGGTAGTTCGGCTCCTCGAGAAAAATTATCAGCTGGACATGCGAGTTCAAGTAACAGCTATTTTTCAAACAAGAAGAAAGACATGAGTCATGTTATTTGTTTTAAATGTAAGAAAAATGGTCATTTCATGTCAAAGTGCCCAAATAACAAATCTGAAAGTGGTTTGAGTGCTGTTTTTACGACAGGACAGTTCAATGATTCTGAATGGTACATAGACAGTGGTGCAAGCACTCATTTGACAGCTAAGAAGGAATGGTTGAAAAATGAACACAGTCCTGATCTACCAGAAATTGTTGTAGCTAATCAGACAAAAATCGCTGTGGAATGTGCAGGTGATGTGGAAATGAAGACCATAGTAGGAGACATAGAGCATAACATTTTGCTGAGAAGTGTACAGTTTGTCCCAGGCCTGACAACAAACTTGTTATCTGTTTGTCAACTAATCAACAATGGGAACAAAGTATGCTTTGATGAAAGAGGTTGTAAGATATACAATTCTCATGGAGTTTTAGTAGCAACTGCTAGTTTGAACAACAATATTTATAAATTAGATGTCCCTAAAAGCCATACAGTTTTTTTGGCCACCAGTGAAATTTGGCATCAACGTTTAGGCCACTTAAACAACAACTACCTGAACAGAACAAGTAAATTGGTAGATGGCCTTGTCTATAGAGATCAAGCTAACGTTACGAACTGTGTAGTATGTTGTCAGGGCAAACAAGTTCGTTTACCGTTTCCCAGTAAAGGTAGCCGAGCTGATGCTATATTGAAAGTAATTCATAGCGACATATGTGGGCCAATGGAGACCACTTCGTTAGGAGGCGCTAAATATTTTTTGACCTTTATTGACGATTACAGCCGCATGTGTTTCATTTACTTTATGAAGACGAAGGATGAAACTTATGAAAAGTTCAAGGAGTTCAAGAATTTAGTGGAAAATCAACAGAATACTAGTATAAAAGTATTAAGAACAGATAATGGGGGCGAATACTGTAGTAGAGATTTCCAAAAATATCTGAAGAATGCTGGTATCATTCATCAAAAGACCAATAGCCACACACCTCAACAAAACGGAATGGCTGAGCGTTTCAATCGTACTCTTGTTGAAAAAGCTAAGTGCCTTATGTTTGATGAAAATGTCAGCAAATTCTTGTGGGCAGAAGCCTGTAATGCTGCTTGTTACCTCAAAAACCGTTCTGTATCTGCAGGTATTTCCAAGACTCCATTTGAAATCTGGACTGGCAAGAAACCAGACGTTAGTCATCTTCGTATATATGGTAGTGTAGTCATGGTCCATGTTCCAAAAATTCATAGGAACAAGTGGGATCACAAGTCAGTAAAACACATTCTTGTGGGTTATGAAGACAATATAAAGGGCTACAGATGCTATAACCCAACTACAAGGAAGGTGATCATTAGCCGAGATGTTACTATAATGGAGAATGTCAATGAGACCATTATATTACCCAATACAGTTATAGATAATACTGTAGAGGCTTCAGATTCAGTGGGGGAGAAAAGCAATCATTCTTCCACAAGTAATAACTCTTTGACAGATCAATATTTTGAAGACACCATAGAACTTACTGATGGGAGTGACAGTGATTATATCCCTGATTCCGCGAATGAGCAAGTGCCACCAGATGTGGAGTTTCCTAGGAGATCACAGAGGCCTGTTAAGAACAAAACCTTTGAGGACTACGTTACTTACTTTGGTGCAAGTGACACTATTGAGACGTCAGACATCTGTGACATACCTAAAACTGTTACCGAGGCATATTCAAGGCCAGATAGGCATGAATGGAAGCAGGCTATGTTGGAAGAAATGAGCTCATTTGAAGAGAACGAGACTTGGGAGCTTGCTGACCTTCCTAAAGATGGGACACTAGTGGAATGTAAGTGGGTCTTTAAAGTGAAGTGTGATTGTGATAATAAAAGAAGTTATAAAGCTCGGTTAGTGGCAAAAGGTTACACTCAGAAAGAGGGTGTTGACTACACGGAAACCTTTGCTCCCGTTGTTAGACATTCAACCTTACGAGTTCTTTTAGCTTTAGCTTTACAGTTAGATTTAAAAATTGTACATTTAGATGTAAAGACTGCATTTTTAAATGGGGTATTAAAAGAAAATGTATATATGAGACAGCCTGAGGGTTTTGTTTCAAAAGAATATGAAAATAAGGTCTATAAATTAAAAAAGGCTGTGTACGGCCTTAAACAATCAAGTAGAGCTTGGAATGAGAGGGTTGATCAAGTTTTATTGAATATCGAATACAAAAAATCAAATTTCGAACCTTGTTTGTATATCAAAAGGAAAGGCAATGGATTGTTGACTGTAGTTGCATTATATGTGGATGATTTTTTTGTATTCTCTAATGATTTGGAAGAAATCATATTTCTTGAAAACCATTTGAATTCAAATTTCAAAATTAAAAATCTTGGGGAAGCTAAACACTGTTTGGGATTAAGAATTAATAGAGATTATAATGAAAATTTTATAACTATTGATCAAGAGGGTTATATTAATGAACTATTAAAACGTTTCAGCATGATAGATTGTAAGACGGTATGTACTCCACTAGATAACAGTATTAGCTTGAGTAATGTTGAGAGAGAAACTTGTGATGTAAAATTGCCATATAGGGAATTAATTGGGAGCCTTATGTATTTGGCTGTTATGACTCGTCCCGACATTGCTTTTGCTGTGAGCTTACTAAGTCAATATAATAATTGTTATACTAAAGTACACTGGCAATGTGCCAAAAGATTATTGAGATATTTGAAAGGCACGAAGCACTTTTCCATGAAGTTTATTAAGGGTCAATCAGACTTAGTAGGGTTTGCAGATGCTGACTGGGGGTCAGACAAGCAGGACCGAAAGTCCTATACTGGTTATATTTTCAAACTTTCTGGATGTTCTATTTCATGGAAGAGTTGCAAGCAAAGAACAGTGGCTTTGTCAACAACAGAAGCCGAGTATATGGCTCTTAGTGAGGCAGCAAAAGAAGCCATATACTTGCAAAATTTATTATTTGACCTAACTGGTAAATTGGATTGTGTTAAGATTTATAATGACAATCAAAGTGCTCAGAAATTGGCAAACAATCCAGTTTTCCATGATAGATCCAAACACATAGATATCAGGTACCACTTCTTGAGAGATGCACTTTCTGAAAACAAAATTGATGTACAATATTTGCCTACAAGTGAAATGGTAGCGGATATCTTAACAAAACCTTTACAGAGTGTAAAGAATATTAAGTTTGTGAAGGGTTTAGGCTTAAGTGGTTCTTAAATCTTTAAACAGTGACCTTTAGATAAGTGGGGGTGTTGTGAATATCGAAAGGTCACATGTCATGGTATTAGAAGCCATGTGGCAACACTGTAACGAAAAAAAGTTAGTTGAATACAGAGTATCAAAGTAGCACGTTGTTTCTATTGAATATAACAATAACTAAGAGTATAAGCCTGATTTCTGTTAATATACAACAGTATGTAGGGCCGGTCATATTAAGACGAAAATTACCTAAGAGAATGTATGAACATTTTATGTTATTGAAGTTTTCAATTACAATCCTACTGAATGAAAAGTTGAATGAGGATTATAATGCATATGCCAAAAAATTACTTGTTAATTTTGTCAGCTTTTCCATAAATATCTATGGGCAGGATTTCTGTATATATAACACACATTCTTTAATTCACCTCCCTGAAGAAGCTGAACGTTTTGGAAGTCTCAATGTTGTCAACTGCTTTCCATTTGAAAACTATCTGCAAAAGCTGAAACGTTTACTCCGAAAATCAAACAATCCATTGCAACAGGTAGTGAACAGATTGTATGAAGTGGAAAATATGGAACCTGACATTGATCATGAAAAAGGAAGCTTTCGTATTATAGGAAAACCTGTTACAGTTAGTTTTGAATCAGATATTCTTGATCAATATAAGGACTACACATTTTGGAGGAAAGTAATATATAATGATTACATCATCTCTACTAAAGGTGGTGATGAATTTTTAATGATGAAAAATAAAATTATAAAAGTGTTTTTCATAGCTACGAAATCTGACAGAAAAATAATTTGTGGGAAGCAGTGTTGTATTAAAGGACCATTCTCAAAATATCCCACAAACTCTGATTTTTTGTCTATATATGAAATGGAGATTGAAAGTGGTTGCCTGGAAGTTTTCAGTTTCGAAAATATTCTCTATAAAGGAGTAGTGCTGCCCTACAAAAACAACTATGTTTTTTTCCCACTCATTCATTTACAGTAAACAATTATTGTGTATTATTTTGTTTATATATGTGTACATTTCCAAATAAAATAAATATTATGAGTGCATCCGACTCAATTGTATTTTTGACAAAGATTTGATTAAAAATATTAATGAAAATTGCAGTCCATAGTATTTCTGAGTTATAATGGGACTAGTTGGGAACTTTCATAGTTTCATAGTGAATTTTTACTTAGATTTTATATTTAATTTTGAGTGAGTTGATCATTATATTTGCTCATTATTATTACAGTTGAATTTTTGTTTATAGTTTTCATTGGTTCAGTTGTTCTATTTTCAGAGCTATTACATAAGGTGAACTTTTGCATTCTTTTATCTCATTCATTTTTATACTTATTGCAACAGTTGAAAATTTATTATTTTATTGGTTTCAGAGACTATTTGATTGTTGAGTTTCCAGATGAAGCCAATGAAAACTCAATACCACTATCTGTGGTACCGAAGTTGTGGGTTTCTACTAGGCGAAATATATGCTATTGGCCCAGTTTAAAAAATGATGAAGAGAGAAGGAAGGCAGTATTAAAAAAATTCAATTCAAACAAGAGTCCTGTACCAGTTGCCCAATAGTGGTGAAATACAGTACAAGTAAGTAACTTTACTCATTCGAAACAATTTACTAAAATACTCAATATAATTTTTGGGAAGGTGAAATCATGATTTCCATTTTTCAGATTCTTATGAAAAAGCTATGCAAAAACTAAAACATCTGGAGAGGTCGGAATCAACCTCTGTGACAAGTCAATCTGAAGATGATATACAGTCAAAACGTAAATCGAGGCCAAATTCATTATACAAAGATTTTCAGACCAGGCCAAAGGAATATTCCCAACCGACTGTTTCGACAAGGAAACATAATACCTCATCATCTTCAGAAGATGACCTTCCTGCTCTGTCTCCTCCCACAGTGAATAAAAAATCCAGCAGAGTCATGGACTCTGATGATGAATTAGATAACACTATTAGAAATAAATCAGACAATAGCCGAAAACTTCCAGCTTTACAAAGTTCATGCTGTAACTGCAAGAACACGGAAGGTAACTAGTTTAGCATGTTTATTTTTAAATTGAGTTTGATCCTAGACATGTGAACCATATAATTTTTTTTTCAGCAAAGCTGGATTCTGCAATTAGGAAGATTGATTTACTAGCACATGACGTTAAATTTTTGTTACAAATAGTACAGCGAAATGCCATTTGTGAAGATGTGGAAACTCCTGAAAATTTGAATTTACCAATAAATCAGGAGTGTGAATTGAAAGAATTTGATAGAAAATTGGAAGATGAGGATTTTTTTCGAAATATGGTATGTATTTTGATTCAATAACCCTTTACTACATTTTATGAATAAATATATATATACACATATATATATTATTATTTAAAAACTTGAGGTTCATGAAAGTTTCTTTCAGTCCGCATCTTTGTTAAGTATTGGAGGCAAAGACATTGGAGATTCAACAAGGAGAATAATGGCCAAACTAGTCTCCCATGAGTTATCTCTTCAATATAACTGGACTGGAAGGGGGAAAAAAGAATTTAAGAGCTTAAGGAATGTTCTAAGAATGATATTAGGTGAGTTGCAATCAGAAATGAGTGTATTCATTACAGGATATTTTTATGGTTCTGTATCTCAGACCCTTAAAGTAATCACTCACTTACTAACTTAAATGTTAAAATCACTCGCTAACTGGCATAGTAATAAAAAAAATATGTTCTTGAAAATTATGAAAAAATAGGAATACTAGAACTTTACTTCACTAATTCCAGGTTTCGTTGTTTCTGAGAAATCAATATAAATCTTAAGAACCATTTATGTGCCCGTTACACTCGCACTTGACCCCAGTTTTTTTTCAGTTTGTCTTCGGAAAAATCCGTTTTGCAGAAATGCCACAGAAACCGAAATTGCCAGTGTAATAAAACTCTGGCTAAGAACTGCTTCTGACCGTCAAGGGGGGAGAAACAGAAGGAGGACAAAGCCGGCAGAGGAAGGGGGAGATGATACGCATTGAACATTTCAATATTTGTTCCTTCATACCAAAGAATTGTTTTTATGTTGTTTCCTTTATTTCATTTAATATTTGTGATATTTTTTACTTTATTTAAACCAAAGAATTGTTTTTATGTTGTTTCCTATACATGTTAGGTATGTGTATTTTATTAAAGTATATATGTATAAACTTTGGAACTTTCTCCAGTTTTTTGTGATATTTTTCTATGAAGTTCATTTTGGTTCAATTGCTCAAGGTAAATTTGAACTTTTTTTTCACTCAAAATATATAAAACTTTATTCATTATCTCAGAATTCGAGCATATAGCTCGAGAGTTTTTGGGAGATCGTTTAGTAACGATAGTCGTTGCCGACCGATGTTTCACCCTTTTTACTCCCATATACACCTACGACGTAGGCTTAATATGGCAAATACCTGTTAGAAAACAACTACTCCCCTGGCTAATACCACGACGGGTATTGGATTACATCTAACAAATACTTGTGCAATGTTCCTCATTACAGAGGACACAATTGCAAGTGCTTCCTGTAACCAACTAGTAGAATCCTGTACCGACCCGGACTTGCACTGATGATAGGCAAAAACCTTGAAACCGGTCTGCAGGTGATCCCCCTGTACTGATTCAGAATGAACTTTTCGCATGACGATTTTCAATCTTCTTATTTTGAAAATGTTTCCACATATTGAACATTCTACCTTGCCAGTTGATTATCCTTCTTTTTTTGTCATGGAATGAATTTGTTGATTCAATTATTTTGATTTATGCTGCCTAGGATATTTTAATTACTATGCGACTTTCTCATATCGTCCAGAATCTTGAATGTCACCCAATGTCAGTGTCAATAGCTACGACCCATATATGCAGTTCACGATTGAGTGTGAAAACAACGAACCCAGTGTTCCCTTCTCAAACAATTAATTTATCCGCACTTCAACTAATATAATTATCATCGACTGGTACAAAAAGCCCATTCACTCGGGCAGATACCACAGGCAGTCATTTAAAGTGAAGTCGGTAAACGAATGAAACAACATGAACTAAAGATTACTCACAGTGGTTTCCATGATAGAAACGTTATTTTTTCATATTATGTGATTAAACTTTTATCATAGGAATTCAATGCAATATAGGGATGCCCCTTAACGGTTACCAATGGGTGTACGGTAACGAAGAAGAAGAACTGAAAATAATAGTGAAGAGTGACCGAAATGTTTCACCAATCTTAGATAAGCAGAGGTTAGTACGATACAGCTTTTTATAACATTATTTTGATGTCATTTTTTTCAGTATAATGGTTCCAGAAAAGGAGGAACCTTCAACTCTTTTGGGGATGAAGGTTACATTCAACAACACCCAGGTAGGGGTGCGAAAAGTTATTTTGTGAGTAGAGTAATACAAACAAACATAATAATTTTAATATGAATTATTTTTAGAAATGATTTCAAAAATATTTATCCGTAAGTATATATTCGACATGAATACTTTCTTATAATATTCTAAATAATAGTGATGAAATAATAATGGACGGAAACACCCTGAAAGAGTTGGTGTTCAATGACTTGTAAGTATAGGTATATAATATAAGAAATTATAAATGAATATATATATAACTCATTTTGTTTCAGAAAAATGTTTTTATTCTTTCATTGAAAAACGTCCCAAGCTGGACTACACATTTCATACTTATTTTTGATTTTGTATGGTATTACTCTTGTTATAGTATTGATAGTATTCAGGGTGAGAACAGTGGATTAGGCCTATGTGGGATACCACTATAAAATAAAACGCGCCAGCAGTTCTACCTCATGGGTGGTGTGGAAACGAACTGATTTTCAGGAAAAAGATTTCTCGTTTTAATTGGAAGGGGTATATGTTCAGGCGAGATTGATTTTGGAAAAAACGTTTTGGTTTCTTTCTTACTCATCTTCATATTAAAATGTGGAAAAAGAAAGTGAATACTTCCAGAATAAACTCTTTTACAAAATATTATACGAGAGATGTACAATTTCACTCATTTTCGTCGTCATACACTGTCGTGAAAAGGTCTTTGTACATGGTGAAACTCTTTTTGTAATTCTCAGGGGCAGCAATTTTTTTTACTTGAATGTGGGTACGGACTGGTATGCATAGAATAAAGACGGATGCTCGTTGTAACTCGAGTGGTTGTTTTTATTGTCAGACTAAACACTAAATATAGGAAGATGATGTAAGCAAGTTTTTTACAATAAAAAAATAGTAGAATGTACAGTTTTTAATTTAAACGAAAAAAAACTTGAAATCTTTAGATAAAACAAAAGCAATATTCTTGATTACATAGTACTTACTTACCTAAATCTAGGAAGACCAACTATTAACTCCGATTCATTTCAAATATGAATTTTTGCTACCAGTTGCACGGTTCTGCCAAATTTATTCGATCATGTCGATTCAATACATACGAAGTTTTAGCGAATTACGATGAAGTTAGATAAAAACTAACAAATTGTAAAGAATTTTCCAGGCAAAAACAAACCTCTTTATATTTAAAATTTCAAAGTTCTCAAATTATGCGTGTAGCGGCATCTAGTAAAGAGTAGCCTAGGTTCTGGTTCAGGGATAGTCTTATAGTAAGAAGTCTAATTGCGAAAACATGCATAATCAGTTGCCTATGCATGTTTCGTTATATCTGGTCACTAGTCAAATCAAAAAATCGAAACGGTACCAAGCTGCAACGAGAAAAAGAAAAACGTTATTGATTCTCAAAATTATTGGGCACATCATAAGCGGTAAGGCCGCAAGTGTGAGGCGTGAAGGGTTCCCCTTTCTTTGGGAGTTTCTAATCCCTCCAAGATGTCAGTGAACCGTTTTTTAAACCGATACGGCCCTTCGAAGAGTAACAAAAAGTTTTTTGTTTCAGCGCGGAAAGTGGAAGAAACGTTACCCTGATTAGATAAGACACGTCGTGCTGCTTTTTCCCTCAGTGTTGCTTCAGCTAAAACTAACTTCTCTTGGTGAGCTCAATGACTTTGTCGTCAGGTAATTAACGTGGAAAATCAGTCGGTAAGAGACGGTTTCACTCAACACCAAACTGTAACTCTTCAGGGGTGAAAGTGGTGGATTCATGGAGGACAGAATTCATGAATTTTTTAAACCGTCGTACCTCTCATTTAGTAAAGAGATTTGAAATGAAAAACACTCCTCCCCTACTGCGTACAAGTGGATCATAAGTATACATGGCAATAATATCTGAGTTATCACCAGGAATAATTTGCATCTGTGGTGGTTTTGGCATTACAGTGGACTTGGATTTCTGGCAAATTTCGCAAGCAATAACCCTCTTTTTTACCATTTGGTAATAATAATAATAATAATAATAATATTTATTTTCCAAAAGACATAGTACAATATGT
>WOGL01000930.1:0-12689 GCA_015342145.1 Leptinotarsa rubiginosa
CAGTGTAGTTAAGGTTCAAAAGACCAACCTTCGTGCGTTTGGCACGAATCCAGCAGCCCTACGGAATGGTGATATATTGGTGACAGATGGAGGACAGTAAATAATTAAATTTGATACTAAGTACAGTAATAATCTGGACTAACACCCCAGGTATTACAAGCTATTTTTATGTAAAGCCTTTGGCCACCAGGAATTTCTGCATAAGTGATCATTTGTCTGACAATCATCACATAAATGCAATGGACTTGTTTGGTAGCTAAGCCCCAAGTTTAAATTTTTTTTGACATGTCCATAGGGACAGTCTGGTTTTGTACAAAAACTTTCTCCAAGTGTGCGTTCCAGATGAGTTTTTTGTCATGGACAATGCCAAGATATTTCACCTTCGTTCAAAATGGAATGACCTCACCTTTGAGGAAAAGTGGTGTTAAATCATCCAATTTTCTCCTCCTAGTGAAATAAATCATCACAGTTTTGTTGGGGTTGACAGACATCTGCCTCATCTGGCACCAACTGTTCACAACGACCATCGTACTTTGGAGAATACTACAAGCAACTCTTCTTGAAGTAGACCTTGCCAAAATGCATCAGGAGCGACAACAGAAGGGGTGATAGTACTCCCTACCTTGCAGGCAACTCCAGGTGCCCCTGAATCCAATGGCCTCGTCTTGAAGAGGCAGTTGCCGTTCTGTTCACCAGCATAGCATATATCCAGTCAGTTATGGTCGATTCAATGCTTTTTCCAGCCACGAAAAATCCTATAGATTTATGTAGTGCATTGTTAAATGCTACTTCAATATCGAGAAATACAGCAACCTCCGTAGTATCGGAGATTCAAGAAGAGACCCCTACCGGCGCAACTTCTAGGAAATATAATAATAACACACTCATAATAGATTTTGATAATGTGAAAGGAGTAACATTGCAGAGTATTTTTCAACTTAATGATGTTTAAACAATGAAGATTTTTTTTGGCCATGGGACACATAGTCCCTCACCAGCCAGTGACAGATAATTACAGTAAAATATGCAAACCAGAAATATTATTCAACATGACCAATGAAAAATGTCACATCATTACAACCGTTCTTATGTTTGGCTGAGAAAAAGAAATTTGAGGTTTTTTCAATAATATATGGAAAATCAATGATTCTGGAGGCAATGAATGACAACCCTCAAAAGTTGAAACGTGAGAGAGCTGAGGATTGATGTGCGATTCCCAGCAGGGGTAGTTGAATTAAATGAACATAAAAAATATATGAAGCGAAAGTATATTTGTGGGTGTTTGGGATACGGCTATACAATTTTCTCATCAATTTACACGTCCAATGTATTTCTCAACATTTCATTCCAGAAATACATTGTTGAAGTCAGGTTATACTATTTTCCGTCGAAGATTGAAACCAATATTCTTTGTTTTCAAAACTCGAAAAACATACATTATCTTCAAAAGTTAATCATCAGCACAAATTCGATCATGTATCAAGACACATGTATTCCTCAAAGTTTCTATTCTGAATGACTCCTTTAGAAGTAGTCCGTATTTCATATTTCAAAATGTTATGTGATCATTCTTTCATTTTTAGCTCAGTTGAAATCAGAAATAAGTAAAATTTTCGAAATAACGTCGGAAAACCTATTAATTCGTGGATGGGTCATCGAGCCGGAATCTGACAACATAATTTTGGCCGTTTGTGCTGATCCATCTATCATCAATCGCTTGGATGTTTTTTATGAAGGTGAGAAAATCAACTATTTATCATAATATATTTAATGAACCAGAAGCCCAACCCATCTTCGCCCGGATTGGGCTAGGCCGGGATTGTAACTAATAAAAACGATCTTCGTTGAAATTTACACAACACAAAATATTCAAACAGAAACGAAATAATTTTGAAATAGGTGAGCACTCATCTACATAAAGACAGCACGAAATACCTTCAAAGTTACTCACTAGGTAAAACAGAAACAATTCAAAGATGGAACATCTGGCATAGAATGAATCCAAAACAGGCACTGCAAACAGAAGTGTACAATTTATGTGAAAAATTAATATAGAGAAAATTGTTAGTATTACTTTTTAACATAATTTTGCGATGGTCAAGCCTTAAATCCCGAAGCCTCGATACATTCGTAAGGGCGCGCTAGTATTCACAACAAACGTCTCATACCGTGAGGTGAATGATCATTGGGTCCGAAAGTCATGTGCCCTGAGAAAGATCAGTGAGACAAGAATGAGAGCTTTCTGCATTTGTCCGGCTAATATTTCTGCCTTGAATAGTCTGCATAGAGACTGCGGAGTTCGAAGAGTAAATGTTATCCTTTTTTCTTTCTATTTTTGGACGATATCCGTTCCGTCAGGAGTTGAAAACTCCACGGCAAATATTGTCTTGGTCTGTTGGCCGAGAACAGCTCGTATGATCCTGAACGTGGTAAACGAATAGTTCCAATAAATTGGGCACTTCTCGTTCCTCACAACAAATTCAATATCTCTTAGAGCGTAAAGCAACACCGGAGTCTCTTCAATGCCAAAGAGTGACGCAGGTGGCAATAAAGCACTTTCAGGGCCGCGTTATGTCAATGAATAAAGACCGACCGCATATGAGTATGTTGGACATTCTGATAGCAAGTGCATTAGAGTCTCAGACACCTCACTTCTATGGAGGTGAATCATTTTTTTCGTCCATAAGTCGAGTTGATACAGCTTTTCCTGAGTTCACTTTACCACTTCAAACGAGTAGAGTAAGAATGGAACGGCAAATTAGTGACCTTGTACCTCTGGTTTCCGGAGGTGTCACAGTTATATTCTCGAGACAGAAAATTGCCCTCAAATACACCCCTTCTGAAAGTGACCCACTTCTCTTTGGACTCTAGCCTGACCAGATGTTAAGGTAAAGTGAGTCCATCAGAGTGGTTATCAGTTGTTCAAGGCATCTCAATATTTTGCTGGATACCGCCAGACATCTAAGCAAATGCTGAATGAGATCATGTGATGTATCAAATGCCTTGCGGTGATCGAACCAGGCTACAGGGAGTTTATTTTCATACTGTTTCGAGTCATGCGTTACACACTTTTCGATGAGCAGGTTCTCTTCACATCGAACTACTACTCTTTTCGACCCTGTCTATTCATATATCCGTTCAAATACCGCGGTGTGTATTCGTGCGTATCAGATGCAGGAATTTAGGCTTTCATCAGTCTGCAATTCTTAGTAATTGACAAATCTCTGCTTTTCGGAATGAAAAGAGCCTGCCTCTCGAAAAACCACTATGGAATCGGCTGCTATCCGTCCAGCCATGACCCATCTAAGCCTGGAGCAACAAAGTTCTTGGAACCTGCAAGGGCTCTTCGAACAGCATCCGGGTTTGGAGCTCTCTGCTGAAAACTGGACTGGAATGTGTAAGTTAAGTGGGTGCCACAGTTATATCCTCGAGTATTTTTGAGTGCAACGAATGATGGCAATAGTGAGATGCAGAAAGGAACCTATTGAAAGTGACGCACCTTGTTTGGACTCTAGCCTGTTCGGATGTTACGGTGAAGAGAGTGCGACAGAGAGGTATCCGTTGTTCAAGGCATCTCACTATTTTGTGGGGTACCGCAAGGCATCTTAGCATAATTATTATTTCATTATTATAGTCAACTTCAGTGAACACAGACTCAAAATTCAAATGGGCGAAGATTACGGATGCAGTCATGATCAAAATTTCAGTTTCAATTTCTTGAAGTTGAAGTTGTAACTTTTTCTGAGATGGAGTTGAATTTTAGAAAATTCGCCGCAAAACTCTCATCACAATATCTTCAGCAATATACTTTCAGATTTTGTACTGAATATATCGTTTTTAAGTTGATCAACATATTTTTCCCCATTAAACCAATTTATCTTTTTTTGATTTCTTGGTAGAAAGTATCCGCAGACATAATTAAAATTATGCCTTTCAAAACTGTTTTGTAACATGTATCAATAATAATAATTATGATACTAATGATAATGATGATGATGATAATAATGGTGAGTTGCGCCACCACTTACCCTAGCAACTGATGCAAAACCCCACCGGGAGCCCAGGCGCACCCAAGAGGAGGAACACTATTCTCCCTCTAGTACCGGCCGTGGGTCAACAGGGCTAACCACCCGGTAGACCCAAAACTTGGTTTCTGGTAATCGAGGAAGGAACCCCTACAATCAATTCTCTCAGAGGGATCAGAGGCAAGGTGGGAGGGCCCATAACGAAGCTTCGCCTACCGATGACAACCCTGGCAATAACAACGGATGCTTTGAGTGGACGCATGAGCTAAGACTGACCTTATGCAATGCTGCTAGCATAGAGAGCCCGAGCGAAGATAAAACGGCGTGTACACAAGATGGAGGATAAGATCGCGTAGGCGAGGCAACACGTGTGATGGATTACAGGGCGGCCAATAGGTCTTTTCACGCTTACATTTTGGCGAATAGCCGACAAACAACGACGTATTCATCACACTTTGAGTCACAGCGTGCTGCCAACTACCAAGCACCACTGCCTTGATAGGATACGAATTCTAGTGGCTGCTAAGAAGTCAATTGTGGGGCGACCGAGAAGTATCGCAGAAAAGCTCAGTTTCCGCGAGAATCCTTCTCGATTATTCCAAGAATCTCCCCGTGTTGTGGGTAATCCACTGAACGCTGATCAGCTTAGATACCTCAGCCCTAGCGCAGTTCGGAGCTTTCAGCAGACAGCTTCGAGAGCCTGAGCTCAATGCACAGCGCAACTCAATAACCCTGGACGACGTTCGAAGAGTCCTTGTGGGTTCCAAAAACTTTGCTGTTATAGGCCTAGATGGGCTGAACACTTATTGGTGAAAAAAACACCAAGCACCCACCGCCATCAGGCCAGAGTTTTCAACTCATGACTGAACGGAGAGTAGCCGATTGTCAATTAGATTTTTTGATGAGGGGCGGACCGTTCTCATCCCCAAAAGTGGAGATTTGTGGAATTCCAAGAAATACAGACCGATAACATGCTCAAATTCGTGTTATAAATTGTTTACAAGCATTTTATACACACGAATACTCACCGCAGTTGACCGATTATTTGAAAGGATATATGAGCAGAGAAAGTTGAAAAGAGGATTCGTTGGATGTAAAGACAACCTGCTCGTCGAAAAATGTATAATATAGAACTCGATACAGTGTAAGCCTAATCTGTCTTTTTGGCTTGCATCGATTACCGCAACGCACTTGACACAACATCGTATGCTTATCTTACATTTGCTCAGATGGCTTGCGGTACCCGACAATGTAGTGAGATACCTTGAACAACTGATACCACCCTGGTGGACTCGCTTCACCTTAACATAAGCCAGAATCCAAACAGGGTGGGTCACTTTCAGAAGGGCTGTATTTTCAGGATGATTTCCTCAGTCCCTTCCTCTCCTGCATCTCACTATTGCCATTATCCGTTGCGCTCACAAATACTCGAGGATATAACTATGGCATCCCCAGAAAGCTGAGGTACAAGGTTACGCATTTGTTTCATATGGATGATCTAAAACTCTGTGCCTCTGAAGAGAAGGATCTCCATCAGTTCGTGAGGATGGTGAAAGAGTGCACGCATACTATCGATATGAAATTCGGAATAGACAACGCCACTAACAAGAGGTAACAGCAATGGATAACTCTATTCGTGGCAAGTATCAACACAAACTCCGACATGTCTGTCGGGGAAAAAAAAGCTCCAATCTTATTTACTCGTCTGGAGTAGTGAAGTGGACTCGGGAGGAGTTGTATCAATTTGACGTAAAGACTCACAAAATGATGCATTTTCATAGGAGTTTACATCCCAAATTATCCGTTCCACAATTGTACTTCCCTCGACAATGGGGAGGCCGTGGACTTTTGAGTTCGGAGTGTCTACATGACAGAATGGTACTGATGGAGCCGAACTCGTTAGGAGTTCGGATTCCCTTCTCTGCATGGTTCGCGACCATGAGAGAGTATGAATTGGAGCATTTCTCTTTAGGGCAGCTGCCCGAGCAACTGGTGAACTCAGTTTAGTTTTTGACTCCCAACGAGATGATCACAACTCTGTCACCAAGTTGAAACCCGTTCAATAAAAGGCTAATATTGGAGATCACCTCACTTCTGCGGCAATAAAAGGAAAAGCCAATGCATGGGGTCTTCTTCAACAACTTTGAAGAACTTAGCTTATAAAAACGCCTGACTTTCACTTTCCGCAAGTCATCATGGCCTGCCAGAATGATGTCTTCCACACCTTCAACGAGAAGTACCAAATTTATTAAAACTATTCGTTTCCCACTCTCTGGCTCATACGAGGTAATACGTCTGATGCAGTTCATCTCAACCATCAGAGCAAGACGATATTTGTCGTGGAGTTTTCAGCTCCTGGCGACACGAATATCTTCCGAAAATGTATGAAATATCGAGATTTTCTTTGGACACTCCATCCAAACCAGTCTATCTGATTATTGCAGTCCTTGGTGGGATGATGCCCTATCTACTCTCGAATCTCAAAATAAAAATCATAACGGCTTGCCGTACTGAGACAAAAATCACGACGTTTGCTCAAGGCACATGATTGTCGGACCCAATAATCACTTACTCCTCGAGTGGGGAGTTGCCATTGGATGATAATGCTGGCGCGCCCTCCTGAATGTATCGGGGTTTCAAGGGATAGAACCTGACCAGCGCAAACTCAGCATAATAATAATACTTTCATAATTTACCATTTCCACAAATCATAAATGTTGTAACTAAGGATATAATATGAAGTGATAATACATAAGACCAATGAGACAATAGAATGTTCACTTGTTCATGGTAAATAAATGGCGATCCCGTTCAGATAACAGTTGTGGACTGTTTCTCTTTTTCCGCCGGTTCCAAGAAAGTTGTGAATAATTATTTAGGTGAATTAGTTTCAACAGATTTTACTTGAAATCAGGAGAAATAAAACAGAAGAATAGTAGAAAATAATAAGAAGATTAAAGGGGGAATTAGGTCAACAAAAACGTAACGTGCTAAGTTAGATTTACTGAATGCTCAGCAAATACTCTTTGAATTCATGGCTGAATGCTTCTCTGGATAAATTCAAAAGTGAACTGTCAAGTAAATAGATATTATTGATGCATGATGCGACATTGTAGAAGAAATACGGCAATATATTTCTTTGGAGTGTTTTACGATTGTAAAAATTGACTGTTGACGAATGTTCAAATTGTATACATCAGTTCTGAATTTCAGTTTTTTGTGTGAATAAGGAGGTGTACCCGACGTGACTATAGTGTAGAACATGCAAGCCATAGGACGTCGTTGTCTGTTGTACATAGTGAATCATTTAAGTTGGTTAAGTTTTCCTGTAACTGATATGCGTTCGTTCAAATTTACGAATTCCGTAGATAAATCGAACACATGATTTTCTGGATACGACATCTTTCTGAACAATTTGAGCAAGGGCTATACACTGCATCGCAGTGGTTAAAATGCGATAATATCAACTGATAAATACTGTCTATGGAAGTAGATTGCTTAAAAAAGGCATTTTTCAGTTCACTGGAAAATTATTCACTGAAACGTCAAGATGTATCGATTAACAATCCTCAATTCTTATGATATGATTTCATAGGTATTTTTGCATCATCGATTATTAAATTAAATTCTAATGGAAACTTGAATGGTCACATTTCAAATTCAGTGTCGAACAGTTTTTCAATATGTGCTTTCCAATAAATGGATTGGTAGGGAAAGACCACAAAATTGTCCAGCGAGATCACCAGATTTGACTTGCCTCAATTTTTTTCTATGGGGATACTTAGAGAATGAGGTGCCACACTGGAAAATATGAAGGAGAGAATAAGGGCTGCTTTTTGAAGAGTAATGCCTCAAATGTCAATGAATGTTAAGTAGCCTTCCACAGAGAGTGTGGATGATTGTATTTAACAGGATGGTCGTCATTTCGAGCACCTACTTTGAATCAAAGAATATAAATGTAAATGATGATTTCATTTCAATGACAGAACAACTGTCAATGAGAATTCTGTGGACAAATCAAATAAATGTCATTTCAAATCTATCTTGATTCAAAGAATGCATTGAAATGAGAACTATAAGTTGAAAAAGCCAATATCTGAAATTTTATTTAGGTTAGATATAGGAAACCCCCAAATGAAATAAACAATAATTGAATTTTATATTTTTCAGACCAAAGAAGTACAGGGTATTCTATCTGGAATAAGAAAGTTATCTTTGTCCAAAGATATGAAAGAGACAATGATTTCTCAACATTTTGTGTAATATTGAGTAACGGGTTTTATTGAAATCAATAGCACAACACTTCTTTTATGCTTGGTCAGAATCCGAAGGGACGATTTTTATACATTTTGATTTTATTTAGTTTCCATTTGTACCCAGAATTTTCATGAGAAAGTCAATTCGAGAACGGTTATAGTTAGTTACATAGTACCTTATTTTTTCCTGACTTCTTCAAAAGTGTAACGAAATGGAGGGTAATCCATTTAAAAAATACAACTTTGATATGTCACACTTTTTTGAGCCACCCTGTAGATCTCGAAATAATTTTCTCCTGCAGCTTCAATCAATATACATGTGATAAAATCGAGAATGTGGTTTACAGGGACCTTATCGTATGGGGTGCCCCACCCTGTATATTTATTTTTTTCAGAACCATATCTTTCTTCGAAATCATCTGACTTCGAAGCACCCAATACTATCGATGTTCAATCAGCTGCTTCATGCTTCAGAAAGTTGAGAAAGGAGGGTCTGCCAGAGGAAGTTCAGTTCCACACTGTATCATTGATAGATGCAATTGAACAATCGTGTTTAACAAACATTTCAGAGGTAAGATATTCACGTGTTATAATGATAATGGTGTTATCATCAATGCATATTATTCAAATGATTTTCAAAAATCAAATTTCATTTTGGACATTTTTGAAGCAACAATTTGATTTCGTCCAAATGAACAATTATATGATAGCCAACCACTCATGTTGACAACAACAAGAAGAAATTGACTTTTTTGAGTATTTGGAATGGCGAGGTATCCAACTTTCAAGTCCACCCCAATAAGTTACAGGAACATAAAAGTACTGTTTTCGAAATAAAAAACTATTTTTCAGATCAGATCTAAATGTTTTTCAATTTTTTTGGAAATAAAATATGTCTGCGTTTTGAATTTGATGCCAGCCATCAATCGAAAGAAAGATCTTCAGATTCTGTATCCGAATGATACACCCTGTTCTGCTGTTAATCATAATAAAAAACGATCTTGTAAAGAAAGTATTCAAAAAACAATTCATTGTGCGATTTTCACTAAGCAGTTTTACAAAAACTCAACACGTGTTTCCCCATACAGTGGCTTCTCCAGTCGTGTCTTTACTCTTAAAAAAAAGAGTAAAAACACACCCGAAGAAGCCATTGAATTGCGAAACACATGTTACGTTTTAGATCTTATAGAGACTGATATTCTCCTGAAATGAATATGAATTGTTTTCCCTTCGAGTTCGAAAATAATATTCGAAGAATGTCAGAAAGCCTTTCTACATGTTTTTTTGCCTTGGTAATTTTACCCATAAACCTTTTTCAAGAGTTAGATAATACTCATTGTTTATTGATCATCAGATTAGAATATAGGTGAATAAATTCCAAACGATGAATAAATATGTTTTTTTAGCGAAAAGTACTCTTGCTGTATCTTCATAATGGAACCAAAAAATTATCAACAATCTTCCTCAGGAATCTGCGAGTTCCAAAGGTTAAGGAAACATTGAATAGGAGTTTCTACTTGCTTGGTTGGGATGTGGAGGACACCAATTTTCACGCGGGTCTGGAAGAAACACTTAAACAATCAAACCTTCTACAGGTATGTGCTCCGGTTCGTTTCCAATTCTGTGCGATTTTGCTGATCCAGAACATCAACGGCTGCATAAATCTGAGTTCTTGTGTAAGCGATGAGAATATATCAGACGCTGACTTCTATAAGTCATTGGAAAATGTGGCTAAGTTTTTGGAACGAGAGAAACGTCAAGAAGATTTACTGAAAAATCTTGAGAAAACTTCAGCCAATGAAAATGATATGGATTCCACCAGATATCAGCAGCTCATGGCAGATATGTTAGGCGACAGGGATTACGACAGCTTTGAGTTTGATCAGCATGAGGCGTTGAAACAGAAAATTGCATTTTCGCTGTTTGGGCCTCCTGAGACAGAACAAGGATACGACGAGAAGAAAAACATCAAGGTCAATGAGATTTATGACATCGTGAAAGGAAACAGCAGTGAGTACAATATACAGTATATCTCACTTCATTACTGACCACCTGTTTCCTGGTTGTTTTCGTCGTAAATTTCCCAATTTTTTAAAAGTACTTCTGAAAGTACAACCGAAGGAACAGAAATAGATTCAGATAAAATAATAGTGAAACAATATTTTTGTAAACGAAGAGTGGTAGAACAATGGCACGAATAAGTATTCTCCTCCTATCACGAAAAAGGCCCACCAACAATCAGAAAATGGAGTTAAAACTCTTCAGGGTGGAACAAGGTGGAAGGTAAAAGATTCGTCGATTATTCAATCGAAATGATGAGTCAGGTGAGTGGGAGATTCATAAATCTACTTCAAAAATGAGAACAGATATATAGAAAAGTGAAACGGGAGGCCTGGAAGAAGTTCCAATTGCATAAAGCAATTACCAATTACCTAACATATTTCTTACTGAAAGTAATTGAAACGGTAGTGAACATAGTAAACTGTCAATTCGACTTATTTTGTATAACATAATCTTGAAGAGATCTCCATAGAATGGAGAGATCGGTGACCATATTTTTTGATGTCAAAAGAGAATTTCACAATGCATCTTCATCTCTTGGATCAGCTTTGGTGAACAAAACTGACTGGATCTCGCCATAAACAGAAAGACTCTTGAAGATGACGCCATTGAGATCTTCCACCCTCAGGGCGGAAGAACCGTCCCTCCTTCTGTGGCCACTCCTAACCTTAACATAACATAACATAACATAACATACCAGTGGGCATACTTGAAGGCTGTGAATCAAATTAACTCAAAAAACAAATTGTTCAAGCCAGTCTAAACTTATCTATACTGTAGCTTAATGGACTGACACCCATCTGAAAACAACTATTCCCCCGGGTAATACCACGAAGGACGTTGGGTTTTATCCAACAGGTGTTAGTGCAGGATTCTTCACAAAAGTATTTCTTACATATGCTGTGGGCGATACAACTGCTAGAATCGATTTTCAATTATAGGAATGGGCACACTTGCAGACCGGTTTCGGGCAATTTGGTCTCTCGTCAGTGCAAAGTAGTGGCCATCAACAACCTAAAGTTGATGATATTCCATAATTGAAAATCGAATTTTTTTCAGAGTATCATTCCTCCAACCAAACTGAAGCGAAACACAAACAACAAATTTGTCATCGCTACACCTGGTAAATACTGACACCTGTTGGATATAATCCAACGCCCTTCCTAGTAAAAGCCAGGAGAATACTTGTTTTCTGATAGGTGTCAGTCCATTAACCTACAGTGTAGGAAAGTCTGGACTGGCCTGAACAAATTGTTCTTTTAGTTAATTTAATTTACAGCCAGTCTTCATGTATGTCCACTGAATATATGTGAAGGTTTCTCTAATGATATGAGGAATCGGGCGAATTTTGGATATGCCATTGGTTAGTACCAGATGGAGTGATGACAAATTTGTTGTTTGTCGTTCGCTTCAGCTTGGTTAGGGAAACGAAACTCTAAAACGAACTCGATTTTCAGTTATGGAATATCATCAACTTCAGGTTGATGATAGACCCTATCTGGCACTGTCGAGAGGCCAAATAGCCCGAAACCGGTCTGCGAGTGTGCCCGTTTCTATAATTGAAAATCGATTCCAGCAGATGCATCGCCAAGAGCATATGCAGGAAATACTTCTGTGAAGATTCCTGCATTGACATCTGTTGGATATAATCCAACGCCCTTCGTGGAATAAGCTAGGAGAATGGTTGTTTTCTGATAGGTGTCAGTCCATAACCTACAGTGTAGGTAAGTCTAGACTGGCCTGAACAAATTATCCTTTTAGTTAATCTGCCTAACCTTGACCTCAAAATTTTGACGACAATTACGTCGAGAAGGGTGACCTTAGGCTACTGTACAATGTTGATGCCAGAGGGAACAGATGTATGAAAACCCCAGCAAAACTATGATATTCTCTTCATATACATATACCATTTGCAGTGAAAGTAGATTCTTGGCCACACTAGCCTAGAAAGTAATGAAGCTGCTTACTTCCACACATTCTCATCATCAGATCAAACCTATCATTGACATCGCTTCAGGCTTCGCCATACAAAAACTGAATACCTGCAAAGCAGGGAGACATTCAGATTTCTGGAAAAATCTACCTGGATTGGCCCATTAATCATCATATGAAGAGACCTGGACTGAAGACACTGCATGGCATCTGTGTTTGAGAAGTGACGAAACAGCAGAGCACATGTATCACCACAGCCTTAATCAAGTTTCCAGTGTTTGGCAGAGCTTCACTTTTGCTTTCTGACCTGAAATAACACCCCTCAAAAAAAGATTAATCTGGATCATTAGAAAGCTTACTGTAATACTGAATATCGTTATCATTGATCACAAGTTAATATTATATTTGTCTGGAT
>WOGL01000931.1:0-12690 GCA_015342145.1 Leptinotarsa rubiginosa
GAATCAGGAATAGAAGAATCCAAAACATAAGGATGTGATAAACCATGTTTGGGATGATAAAACAAATTGCTGTAAACAACAACTTCAACGTGAACTTGATTCATCACATCCTTGACAAGATACTTTTTAAACAGGCCACTAATCAAGTATATCCTCACATTAAACAAACATGAATAATACCAACACTCGCATACGAGGTCTATTCAAAAAAAGGTGAACATTCAAATTTCACGGGCTATATACATTCGATTAGCAATTTTTAATTTTTTTATGTGGGTACACTCGTCTCGAAGATATGTTCACGTTGTCAGCTGTTTGCAAGTTCAGTTTGTTGGTGAGAGGCATAAAAGTTAGAAGCAAAAACAAGCCAATCAATTACATTCAATTCAGTCTTTTCAAATAATAATAATAATATTAATAAATTCTCTTTATATTTATAAATTATCTAGATATTCCTGAAGTGAATAAGGTTCTAACTTGATCAAGAGCTCTTTGACAACTGTTATGAACTTTTTCAGGCTCTCTTAACATTTTTTAAGTATCTATGGTAATTTATTGAAAAACCTTGTAAACGCATAGGATGAATACCTGTCTGACACTGTCAATTTGTGAATCGGAAAAGATATATTCATATTGCGCTTATGATAATTATGACTTGGTCTAGCTTCCAAAAATCTACTTTTATTTTTGAATAGGTGTACTACACTCTCATAGATATAGATCGCATATATTGTCAAGAAATTATTTGCCTTGAAGATTCCACGGCATGACTGACGAAAGTTCAGTTTGAAAATAACTCTCATAATTCATTTTTGGATAAGGAATATATCAGAGGTATTACTGCTGCTTCCCCAGAATATTATACCAAATTTAAGTAAAGATTCAAAATTCGCAGAATATATAATTTTTAGTGATTTTTCATTGAGGTAGGAGGGTGAATCAAAAAGTAAATATTGATAGTGAAGAAAAAGAAAATAACAAATGAATATATAAATTTACAATATGTAGTTAAATAACAAATTATGAATTAAAAATAAAATTATTCAGAATAAAGAATTAAGGAAGATAAATGAATACAACTAAGATGGTGACTACTTGAATTATTCTTTATGGTGTAGTCTGGTTGTTGTGGTAAAATTTCCATGCACTTCTCCATGAATTAAAGTCATATCGACATCTGCCCTATTTGAAAACATGACGCTCACAAAGAACAATCACTTACGGTCAATGATTCCAAACTCAGCTGAATGAATCGCTACACAAGTTAGATTTGTGAATCATTTGAATCGGTTTCATTCCTCAAAGAGTACACAGGATACTACATTCGCATGCTTAGAAAACCCGTACAATCTCAGCAAAAGATAATCTGCAGCAGTCGTGTTTTGTGACCTATCCAAGGTTGTTTTTGACTGTGTAGAATATAGGCTGCTTCTCCACAAGCTCCAAGTTTGTGGTTTCAGAGGATCTGCGTTACAGTGATTTGAGACGTACCTGTCTGATCAGAATGTCCTAATAGATGAAATTCCATCGGAGAAACGTTTGATTGCATGTGGTGTCAAGAGTCCCTTTTGGATTATCTTCCTCATTTATGTCACCAGCTCAGTCCATGTTGACATCAACTGTTTTGGGTTCCAGCCTGTTTGTATCTCAAATTGAATGAATAAATAAACAACAATACCAAGTAAAATTTGTCTGATCGCATCATTACTGCCATGAGAAGAGTGCAACTCCAATCTTTTATCCTCCAACAAGAGAGTTAGATACTGCTATTATAAGATCCGTTTGCCCAAATTTTGACCCATGAATGTTAGGGAATTTTCTTCTGTAGAAACTGTGTCCAGTTTCTTTTCAATAGACTATTGCCCTTACAAAAAAGGGTTATCAGATTTTTATGCAAGGCAACAGATTCATGCCGTAACTTTATTTGTGACCTGACCATGGTATGTCTTTATTTTGGAAATTGTTTCATATCCACAAAAAAATATAAAAATCAAATTGAATATACCACCATGAGTCATTAAATCGACACAAAATAGTAATCATTATTCATTTTGTGGCTTGTATATGTACATTTATGCGTTTATTGATATGATTGTGTGTATTTATGTTTAGTTTTGCTTAAAATATTGCTTTGTTCATGTACTCTCTCTATTTGTCTCTTTACACATATTCGGATTTGATTTTGATTTGAATGGCTAGCTAGACATGTGCCGTTACTACGCAGTGAAATGGCATACAGATTAAAATAATTTTATGGCAAAACTATGCGTCAAAAAGCAAAATGTAACAAAGTTTTCTGTTCAGCATAACTTGATCTATTTCTACCTCAAATTATGACTATAAAACCGTAAACACCTTGTATCATACAACCTTAGTGTGATCCTGAGAGCCCCCCAGAGAGGGTATGTAATCGACATATATCTCTTTAGTTGTTTATGGCTTCATGATCACACTTAATTCATAATTTTCATTGCATTGTCTTCACTTTTTATTCAAGTTTTGCTAATGTTTTTATGTCTGTTATGTTATTTGCCAGTAAAATGACATCTAAGACACATTCACAATTCAAACTTTTTTAATACAGTCTCACCAACTTTTTAATGAGATCCGTGATTGATGTGGGGTGAAATTGGAATTATTTTTTCAGTTGGATCTAAAACATGTTACCAATGTCTGTAAAAACTAAATTGGAATCAAAAACAGTTACTGCATTGATAACTGACAAAGGAATACTATCTAAGACTCAAGATGGATAAACCTCTGGTTTATTCTTCCACTCGGTTTTTATTGTCAAAAGCTTTCAATGCCAATAATGAGGTATTAGTGCAAGAATAGAATTCTGTCACATTTTCTTTCGACATTAATGCTCACTAGCAGTTTAGTTTTTAGGTTGTATTGTAATTGGCTCGTCAATTAATGAATGCAGAGGTTATTACGTTATATTCAGTACAAAAAGTAACTGATAACTCAATTATGTTATATTTTCTATAAGTACTGAGATTTAGAAGTCTCTCTTAGTTTGAATGTATTGAGAAGTGCACACAAACGTCCACTATAATTTATAGAGATTTCTGATGTTGCTAAACTCGAAAGTTGTATTCAGAAAATATTTTACATAAGCGATAATGAAGTATGAAGGGTTATTTTTCAACATTAAAAATATCTGCATATCAATTATGTTCCATTACTGTGTTGCCGAATGGTTCTGTAAATCAAATCTATAACATTTTGTTTTTTACATATGCAGTATCTTGTCTAATGCTGGTGCATTTCAGAAATTTTTTACTCGATAATTTGTTTCCAAATGTAAACAAAGTTAAAATTTCATCACTCAATTGTGAATTGGTACACTTTGCATCATTGCTTATAGAAATCTGAAATTATTTATTAAATCGAATTAATAAATATATATTTTATTACTCTAAGAAACCATTAAGCTAGTCATACATTGGGTGATTATTGTGCAAGGCAAACCCAATGCCAATTCAAAATCTATGACGTGTTTGTGTACTTGCAACTTTCAAGGCAAATCATGTCAATTAGGAATGCCTCCATTTTACACGTAACTTTAGTCGTTTTCGTGCTGATGAACACAATACCAAATCGAACTTTATAACTCCCCACTGTAGACTTGTGACCTGAGCTCCTAACCTGATTTATGTAATGGTTGTAATATGAATAAAATTTGGAGAAAGCAAAACCACAGGTTACTACTGTGGCAAATTAATGAATTAACTGTCTTAAACAAATTTATTTCCAACAATATTTCAATAATNCCAACAATATTTCAATAATCACAAACTAAATTATTTATTACAACACAGCAACTAATGCTTCATTTATTTCCACTATTCGAATTTCTTGTTTAGCCGCTCTATTCACTTTCTAAACTGCCCTCTTGGGTCGGGAAGACGCGCTTATATCGGTAAAGGTCTTTTGGAGAATTCTGTAGACGGTTCGGTACTCGTCTAGAATTTTACCGGCGGTTCCAGACTGCATTCTTTCGAGGTGAGGTCGTGTGTTTGTTCGACGAGTCGGCTGGCGTATCAATTCAACCGGTCAGGGGTGGCTTCAGATTCGTATTGCGTATTGCACGAGAATTGCATTATTGTATGGCTTCTATTACATTTTATGTAAGGCACGCATCAAATATACAAGCACTCAATGAAATTACGTAAAGAAAGAAACACTATTTTGAATATGAAGTTTTCAGTAAAGGGTTAAATTGTAAATCTGATTGTAATATATAAATATCTGTATAGATATGTATTGACAATAATGTATTATATAATGCTTTTTACTTTATCCAACTGAAAATTGAATCATAAACTACGACTTCTAGCATCTCTAAACGTACAAATGTGAAGTGACATTTGTGACTGACTGATTCTTAGTTTCAATTTCACCCCTCCATTATCGACACCAATGACATTTGTCTTTAAATGTTTTTGTTTTGAACGATTGACTTTTTTGCCACTTAAAACATTAACGTGCTTTGAATAATGTTCGCCGCCCACCGCCGAATCAACCTTGAATCTCGTATCCGTTTTCCAGATCGTTTCCGACGAAACCAGTTCGGAATCGTCCAGCGAAATCCACAATTCCGCAACGGAGATCTCAACCGACTCGGAATTCGCTCAGGACGATCCGACGCCGACCAGAGAGATACCGTCCATCGTTCTGAACGACTTCCACGTGACGAAAACGAGAGGCAGCGGCGGCGCCCCCAAGAGAATTCAGGTGACGACCGGCTTCCTCCAAAGACCTTCGAACGGCAAATCTAGAAAGCCGAATATCGAACTAAAGTTGAAACCTCTAGTACCTCCTACACCAATCACCACCACCGTTAAAAAACCTGCACCAGTTTTGCTATCACGTACCGAGGGTTATGCTTTGAATCGCACCCAGAGCACGGGGGGCATTGCGGCTAAGGTATCGCTTGAACTTAAGAAAAAGTATTTGTTAGGGGAGCAGGCAGCGGGCAGTATACAGAAATCGGGCAGCGCGAGCACTCTGGACACGAAGTTCAAGAGTTTTCACACCAACATCTCCGACTGTCAGAAGTTGCTGAAGCCCGCTACGGAGATCAGCGCGAGCATGCAGACGTTCTGCAACATCCTCAACGAGCGAAAGTCGCCAGTACTGTCACCGCAATCTTCCGCGGTTAAACTACCCGAGGCACCGAAAGAAGAAGTTCCTCCGGTCGACGCAAAGTCCGCGGAAGATACTGAGGAGTTTGTGAACGTATCCTTAGGTCGTCCTCGAAGCCCGGTGCACGAAACATCTATTATCGTGCCCCAGATCGACTGGAGCAAGAGCCACCAGAGTCTTTCTTCGGACAGTCTGGCATCCTCGGACGACGAGGCAGCAAAACCCGTACCACGCGTCGAAATTCACACCGTCAATGACGAAGAGCCTAACGACGACTTTGTACCTGACTCGCTATGCATAGATAGCAAAACCACGAGCGTGGAAAAGTCGATAAGCAGCGAGAAAAAGGCGCTAAATCAGCCGAAGCCCCTCCCGAACTTGGAGAACTTATTGCCCGAAATTCACAACTCGCTGCACATCAAGTATAAGAAAAAGGATGAGGCAGTCGAGTTGCCAAAACCGGACACTAAGTCGCTCAGCGGGGTTAGTTCCCCAGAGTCAGGAACGGAACAAGCGACAGCAGCCTTGACAGAGACAGAACTTTCTGATTGGGCCAGAGACGAACTAGCATCCGACGAATTTGAATACGCCTACTTCGAACCCTGTGTTCAGGAATCCGGGAAGATTACAAAAGATAAAGGTGTGAATGAGCTGAAAAACAAAACAATCATTACGGAGGCTATGAACAATATCCTTTCCGGCAACTTAGACAATATTGAATTCATGGATACTGGGACGGAAACTAGCAGTGACGATGGGGTAGTCGATAGCCAGAACGGGTATGTTTTGTTCAAAAACGACTACAAGTTCACGGAGGACAGCCTGAGCCCGAACGTGAACGATATCGTGGAAGCTGTAAATATCGATGCCGATAAAGTCCTGGATAATTCTCAAGCTCTCAAGAATATCAAACCGAAGGACCACGAAGATGACAGTTTGGTTGTGGTCGAAACGGGAACTACTACGGAGGAAAACACTTGCAGCGACTCCACCGTGAGAAACGTTACCGAAATAGGCGCTGACCAGAGAATGATTCCAGACAATAAGGGAATCATAAAGCTTTCGTCAGCTGATACAATCCCGGAGAAGAATAAGGAAAATTTGGATGCCAACAACATCGAGTTCGAGGAGCATTGCCAGCGGCTGCAGTCGAGAATCGAGTTTGGAAACGTCAAAGACTCAATCGACGTGCGAAAATCGAGGAGAAAGAGCAAGCCGGATTTGATCCAGGAGGATGCTAGCCTTCAGTTAGCAATACCAAAAGGCGTTACACTGAATTTAACTCCTACTCATACGCCGGATATTTTGTACAATAAAGAAATACTCAAGAAAGAGCGCGATACGAACCAGAGGGTTGTCCAGGAAATGGTTATGAACAGGATGAAGGCTGAGAACAAGTCGCTAGAAAGGAAGAGGAGGAAGAATCCGCTCTCTCCTTTCGATTTGACAAAGTCGGCCACTACGGATTTAGTTTCTCAGATAAACTCAGACAACCTGAATAAGAGTGTAACCAGTGGATCCAGTAACTATAATACTCCAGACGTGCTCCTTTCCACTAACTATCCTCTGCAGAATTCAAAAACAGTTAATGTAGTTGGTTATAAGGCAGAGACACCTGCAGATAAAAAAGAGCCGGAAAAGCAAGTTTCCAACCCTGATCCTGACACGCCTAAGGCCCCGCCCAGGCAGCACAGATCAAGTTCTGACACTCTCAAAATAACAGACAAGTCGAAACAGACCGTCAAATTGAGAGACAAGGAAATCGAGAATCTCAACCCAGTCGAACCAGAGTTGTCTGTGATTACCCCAGTAAAGAGAAATTCATGGCTATACTCTAACACGCCGATAAAGAGGAATATCTTCAGGAGAAGCCAGAGTGGCAGCTACGAAACCAATCATTCATCTCAAGCTCCGGTTGGCGAAGATGTTACTAATCTATCCGGTAGGACGAAGTCTATACCGGATTTTCCTCAGAAAATCATACTCGTAGAGCAAGATGGTTGTGAGAATGAAAGGGACAAGATATTTAAATCCGATCCGAATATTTTAGAATCGACCGGAGGTAAAAGTAAAAAGAAGAGCAAGGACCGCGAAAGGCGCAAAAGCATCACAAAGCTAATAACGACCCTTTTCACAAAGAAAACTCCGAGTTCAGGCAGTTCGAAAGGGTTGTTTTCGAAATTGTCACCCACCAAGAAGGAAGTTTCCAAGGTAAATATCATTATGGAATTTGGAAGTTGATGAATCGAACTAAATTCTTTTAATATTTTGAGGGTAGAGAATAATTCCTCATTTTTTCTTCAACGGCAAGTTCATCGTTTTTTTTTAAATCAATTCATCAATTTCATTCTTTCATTTTTTGTCGTTAATTTTTGGATTTTGATGGAGTTGAATGTCAGATGCAAAGAATCCTGAAATACTCATAACCTCAAATCTTGGCAATGGCAATGACAATGTTTTGAAAGAATATCACAATGCCTCTTTTATTGTTGAAAAGCAAGAAACGTTCAGTTCGAACATTTTATTTATTTATATATTGTACAAACTCTCACACAGTAAGAAGTAGGTTTATACACAGAGCCTGATATTACAAAATAATATAAAAATGATAACAAAATATCATGATAGTAAAACTGAATAATTTGATACAATCTGTTTCAAAATCTTGCCAGATTCTGAAACAGATTGTCATTTTGTACATTGCTAAAAATATCTCCCCTACAGTGAATATATAACAGCTTAATATTGGATAGCAATTTGTTTTTTTACCATTCCATAACCAGATTGTTTTTTTCTAGAAGAGTGCAGCTATTGAAGTTTCATTGTTTCTATAAATTTTCAAGTCACTCGCAAATAGTAAGGAGATGGTGTAATATATTTCACCATTGATAAATAAAATGAATAGGAGAGGCCCTAAGTTGGATCCTTGCGGAACTCCTGACAAGGCCGTGTAAGCTAGATTTGATATCTTTTGCAATTTGTTTATGATTCTTTAGATAGGGGGTTAAAACCTCTCTTAGATCAGTTTGAAATCTGAAATCATTTTCGAGAATTTTTAAAAGAATTGAATGTGTTTTCATCGAAAGCTTTAGCAAAATATGTATGTATATATCCACTTGATTACTGTTCTCTAAGATTTCAGGTATGAATTGAGTAACATTGCTCAGATTACTAATGAACGATTTTATTGGTGCACAGAATGAAAAACACTTTCACTTTATTACTATTGCCTTGATATCTAATTTGAGAACACACTGGGAAGTGATTATTACAAAAGCCCTCTCACTCTTCTACTTCTTGAGTTTAATCTATGAAATATTTTGTATTATTTCCTTTTTACCGAGTTCTAGAAATGGTGATAACTTTGAAGAAACGCATTTTTATTATCTTGAAGCCTTCATATCAATATCACGTCTTGTCGATTTCATCAAAATCCAAATTCTCAATAATATATTTAGTTAAAAGCCTTCTTATTTACTAAACCCGTGATTTACAGTCATGCGCTAATCTGGAGATGAAGGAAGTAAGAAATTTCACTATGAATGTTTATTTGTGTTGTGTGCATGCTGATCTTCTTTTGTGGCATGTTTAAGTTTGTGTTCTTTTAATCAACTCTGAGGAATAATATACAGACATTGTCAAGGATACATTTTTTGAAAATCTCGTTCAACATTTCAAACATGTTTACAAACCTTTACTTTGTTTGTTTTATCCTCTAGAGTATGTACGTTAGATATTTTGAAGTTGTAGTAGTTGGTGGTGAAAGTTGGGATTTTGTAGATCGATGATTGAGAATAATGACTGACACAAGTTTTTTAAGTTACTTTTATTATTTTATTAATTCTTATGGTAGATGTGTACTTTTATGGTCATAGACAGGTGCAAAATATGAGGTGCCATTTCAAAAATTCACTTGAGACTATGTAGGGAGGCAGTAGAAATTCATAAATACAAAAACAATTTCAATCGAACAGAAGAGAAAATTATAACATCAATAAAGTATGGTGACTTGCACTAAATTATATTCGTATAAGGTAATTTAATTTGACTAATAAAAACGAAGCCACGCCCACCTATAGTGGAACAAAACCGGAAACTCCAACCTTGAATGTAGTATCTGCTATGATGACAACCCGAGTACTTTGTGCATTGCCAAACCACGGCCGAAAAACAGTTTCCGCAAAAATTCAAGTTTGTGGAGGTGTCATCCCCCAAATATATGAGAATGGATGTCAAGTAGTGCATGCCACATTAGAAAGGGCTTTCGATTCTCTATGTATTGCTGCTTCGTTTTTAAAAATCGGCCGTCTCCTTTATAAGATATGAAGTTTTGAAATGCCAACAATACAATTTCTGAGAAATATAAAGATCAAATTGATTTTACTTGATAACTCAATATATTAATCAAGGAACTGCTGGAATTATTGTTCGCCAACCTCTTTAAAATAATACAGGTTATCTTCGAACCATTGTCATATATTTTTGAGCGCTTGTGGTGTATTCACAAGTTTACCAACCAGTCGGAGTACGATAGACTACGTTGTTTGTGCCCCCCATTAAAAATCTAAAGGACTCAATTAAGGTTACTGAGAAGGCCATTCAATTGCATCCCTTTGTCTCATCCAGGAATCTTGAAGTCCTATCTCATTATTTTCTCTTGTGAGCAGAACATTTTTTACAATATTAGTAAGAGCTGGGGTTGTAGCCAGTAAGAAAAAAGGAAAATAGAAGGAAATTTCCCAAAATACTAACCTACATTTTTGAGGGCTTTGAGTATATACCACGTGAATTACCCTGGGATTGCTATCAGCCCAGTTAAAATAAGTGTGGCAATCAACTACACTGTTAATATTTGCCAAGCAGTTCAACTACTTGAGTCATGAGCTTATTATCCATTGCAATTTCTTTACCTTTGTTGAGTATGGGATATTCGCTCTGCTCATTCTCATTTTGAACCAATCCAGTTTCGTGAAATGTGGCCAATTTCTTGTTGAGTAGCTATGAAAATCTTCATTTCTTCTAAATATGTGAGCGGATTCGGGAAAGTGAAGTAGCAGTAGATAGGGAATTGAAGGTCCATTAAAAAAAAATTGGCAGTTGATATTTCAGCTCAGATTGTTGAAGGTCTTCCAATGGAATTTTGAACGAAAATTCTCCCTCTTACAAACAAACTTAACGTGTTTTTGGATTCTTGTGAAAAGTATTTTCCCTGCTGTTCTGTCTTGCGGTATATTTTTGATGTTTCAAGAACAAGATATCAGTATTAGACTTTATTGGTACTCCTACTGAAGTTCATTGAAAACTCCAAATTAACCTTATTTTAACTGTTAGGGATCTTACTCATACCATGTTTTATGGTCGATGATGGTCACTATATTGCACTGACGAGTGGCTAATGAGCCCAAAACCGGTCTGCAAGTGTGCCCGTTTCAAAATTGAAGATCGACTCTTTCAGTTGTATTGCCAATTGCATATGCCGGAAATTTTCTGTGAAGATTCCTGCATTGACGCCTGTCGGATATAATCCAACGCCCTTCGTGGTATTAGCCAGGGGAGTAGTTGTTTTCTGATAGGCGTCAGTCCATTCAACCTACTGTGTACGTATATTCGAGACTGGCTTGAACGTTTAAAGTTCATTTCTTTAGATATTTCTAAAAGCAAGTTCATCCTCAGATCTAGATTATTATGAGTTGGTTCGAAGAAATGTGTTGAACAATTGCATTCGTGTTTTGGTTCAACATAGTTATAGTCAGTATTTTCTTACTTAAAACAAACAAAATATAAATACTGTTCTCGATTGATAGACGCTTATACATTGGACTTTTCAAGGTTGGCAATTTCCAACTACAAACATGATTTTGCTATTCTAGCGGAAGGTGCTCAGACGCAATGCTCACACTAATATAAATAAGTAGTTACTAACAATAATTTTCAGTTTTGTTTTCCCTTCTGATGAAATAAAAAATACTACAAAAATTGTGTACAGAACTATGTTGTTTCATTTGAACATTCAAGAAGTATGTAATTGGTAGATCGCACATGGTTTTGTCAGTAAATAGTAGATCTTGGGTCTAATCAAGTCAGTCACCCCTGCAATGAATGATTATCTAGATTTGTGAACGAAGTTTCAAAAAATTGTATTTTAGTCTTTACATTTACCTCCCATTCATTAAATGAATTTATAATAATCACTTAAATGACCATTTTTCATTTTTGACCTTCAGAGACCACGAATTTCAAGATATTTTCCTCAAAGCCCTTATACTGTTCTTCATAGTTATACAATTGAAAATCAAATGTAATTTCTCAACAAAAAGGATATAATATCGTCCATGGTGGGTGTCCTCCATTGATATATAATACATACACGAATCCGTCTTTACATTTTCCATTGATGGAATAATAGTAAGGTAGAAAACTATGTAGCCTAAATCTGGAACAGATAAATTTAATTTACATATTTAGTTCTTGTATAACATATAAATTCAAAAGTACATTTTGTGAAGGAAACATTACGGTGTTATGAAGGATATATAGAGGATAAATATCAAATGTAAGGTGGTAACAGGTAACAGATGATTTATCTTCTTATACATATTTCCAACCGAGGAATTTTCCACCTATAATTTTTTACGTTTTGAGTTAACGTAATTTTATGATTGCAAATCATATACAAAATGTCCCATAATTTATTTAATGTACTGCCTGGTTACCTGTAATGATATTGCTCTGCTAAATTTGTTGAGGCATATTATAATTCCTTGCTCTCTGCAAGATTGCATACAATTTTGTCTGAAAAACGGACTGTATTTACCGAGCTTATGTCTAGAAGAAGGATGTGTATGGGCCGAGTAGATAGTTGGAAATTTCTACTCGAACAGTATATTTTAGCTGTCTTTACTTGTTAGGTTTTTGACCCGTCTTCTCGATGTGTGTTCCTAACCGTGAAGTTTGTATAAAAAGTGTACATCAGTGTCATGTGGTCTGTGAACACGTTTGTTGATCTTTCCTCTACATTTTACAAAATTTTTATTTTGCTGAATACTCTGTAGATCGGTGAAATTTACAGGCTGAACTGACCCACTGATGTAGTCTTTCTTGTTGATACATTATGTGAAGGAAATATATTGAAAAGTGTGGTGTGGTTCTCATTGCTCTTGTTATTCCCATCATCATCATTATATATATTTGAGAGTCAGGTGTGGTTCTCATAACTCTAGTTATTTTCATCATCATTATCATCATATATACTTTATTGTCATGAAGAAAATTTACATCTTATAGACATAGTAGATATTATAATGTATCACCTGCGGTGTTTTCATAAAATATACATTACTGAAGATTTACATTGGGATATGAAATCAGAAACACAAATTTTTAGATCGAGTGGTATTTGTAAATATTATTTCCTGAAGTATTATCAGCTCTATTTATTTACATAAGGATCAAATTAAATACATTCTGTCTATTAAAAAAAAGGGGAATTTTAATTTTTCTCAAAAATATTAATTTATTCGTCAATTTCTATTTTGTTTC
>WOGL01000932.1:0-12684 GCA_015342145.1 Leptinotarsa rubiginosa
GTGGTTGAACTTTGATGGAGACAGTCGAGCTCCAAACACAATTGGTTGAATCTATCCTGAACTGACGGAACTCAAGCTCCAAGAGACGAAAATGAAATGGTGTAACAGCAATCTCCCAAACCTTCGTTCACTTGACTGATTCATTGATTGATGGGACCCTTATGGGGCATAATAAAATCAACATGAAAATTGAAATTTTTGTGAATACAATCAGGCTGATTGACATCGTTAGATATGTATTTCTGAAGATTTTAGTAGTGTAGATGCTTCATCTGGCAGTTGATTATGTCTAATCTTTTACTGAACCAGTCACATATCTGATCAATTTTTTAATCACCAAAGGTTTTTACTTCTCGATTCAAGCTAGCAATTTTGTACCAATTCATGAAACGAAGTATTGGAAAATAAAGGTTTCGGCTTTCTACTTCTCCACCTTGATAAAGAAAATGGGGGAAGCTTTTAATGAAGAAAAGGAAGCAAAAAATGTCAGAAAAGTAACTCAATTCAAAGATTTGAAAATCATGCAAAGAGGTAACTCTCAGACACAAACTGAAAAAAAGACCCCTCTTGAAACAGCTACTTTCACATAAACATTGAATTACCCGACAAAAAATACTTTCGAGACAAATATTTTTATATGAATACCTATATCAACACTACAAAAAAGAATTTTTCCTATTCGATTCGTATTCCAATCATTCGTTAAGGAATTGATTCAGATATAATTCACAGGATTGCTACACGATGCAGTTCAATATAGTTAGTTCATTCATGAAATTACGA
The DNA here is from genome assembly GCA_015342145.1 of Leptinotarsa rubiginosa. Classification (NCBI taxonomy): domain Eukaryota; kingdom Metazoa; phylum Arthropoda; class Insecta; order Coleoptera; family Chrysomelidae; genus Leptinotarsa; species Leptinotarsa rubiginosa. The sequence goes on from WOGL01000932.1 coordinate 784, forward strand.
CTTTTTGTCACGGAATTGATTTATTCTACTTATGTAATCGATGACATTGCGTAATGACATACACTGATTGAAACCCAGCCATAGAAATCTTGTTTATATTTTTAGGAGAGATTTATTTTTGGATTTGATTGGAATTGATTTTTCATTCCTTCCTTTGGAAGATTTACATATTTTTTTGTATCAAGATGGAATAGAAGAAAGCCAAAAACTTTCTTTCCCAAAAATCATTCACTCCTTAAAATACAACCTTTTCAATTCAAGCAAGATTCCTCCGGCTGCGTGTTTTTTTTTATAATATCATTCAGAGTGGTACTGAAGAGCCCTAAGGCAAGTTTCTTACGGTCTTTCATCGGATGTCTACCAGTGAGGATGACAGTGTTTCATGCAAGCTGAATTTTACCTGTTTCATTTAGTATATTGTGTAGCAATCCTGTGTTTCAAAAGTATTGTTTTTTTCTGTATTTCGATATTTATATGAAAGTAGCTGTTTCAGAAGGGCTTCCTCTTCCAGTTTTTGTCTGGGAGTTTCTTCATTACATGATCTGTATATCTTCGTATAGGGTTATTTTTTGAAATTTGTTGTTCCCTCCTTTCTTTGGAAGATTTTCACATTTTTTGTATCAAGATGGAGAAGTAGAAATACAAAAACTATCTTTACCAAAAATTAATCACTCCATAATGAATGTTTGTAATTCAAATTGAGTAGGAAAAGGTGTTTTTTGTATAACTCAGTGTTCATATAAAAGTATTCGTTTCGAAAGTATCTTTTTTTCGTGCAATTCAATGTTTATATGGAGGTAGCTTTTTCGGGAGAGCTTTTTTTCAGTTTGTGTCTGAAAGTTACTTCTTTGCATGATCTACACATCCATGTATAGAGTTACTTTGTATCAAGATGAAATAGTAGAAAGCCAAAAACTCTCTTTTTCCAAAATAATTACCTTTTAAGAATATAACCCTTCCAATTTAAACAAGCTTCCTTTGGCTGGCGTTTAATCAAACAAACGAATGAATGTCATTATGATGTCACCGACGACATGAGTAGATCAAACTCATTCCGTGACATGAAATTGTGATTTCATTAATGAATTGTGTGTTTTTTCTCATAATGTTATCCATATTGGTACTGAAGAGCCCTAAGGCAAGTGTCTTACGGCGAAACATCGGATGTATACCAGTGAGGATGATAGTGTTCCATGTGAGTGAAATTTTTACTCTTTAATTCAGTGTATTGTGTAGAAATTCTGTGAACGATATCTGATTCAAAGCAATCAAGAATGTTTGGAATACAAACTGAGTAGAGAAAAATGTTTTCTGTATAATTTTTGTATCAAGATGGAGTAGTAGAAAGCCAAAAACTTTATTTTCCAATCTCTACACTGAAATCGAAAGTGTTTGGGAAAATTTGATGAAATCAACCCAAAATCATATCATGGGGTTAATTCACAATAAGATAATTTCAAAAATGAAAGTGAAATGTTAGATTATTCGGAGCAGTAGCCACATCGCTTCGTATGCATCTCTTTCTCAAATTCAAGTTTCAGGTGTTAACTGAGGTTATGACGATAAAATGTATCAATATGTTCAAGTAACGAAGCGTTCATTTATTTTTCGTTTACTTGAGATTTCAACTGATCGATGGGGTGAAGTACATTTTACCGAGTTCAGGTCAATCAATATACTTCGTTGGTTGATTCACTTGATTGTTTTCTCAAAGACTACAAACAAATGATAGAATACCGAGTAACAATGAATACACGCTCCAATCGATTATTGGCGTTTTCACTAACTTGATGTATATGTTTCACATAAGCGTAATATAGTACTAGTGTTTAGCTTGTTGAAAAGTTAACAGAAATTATTTGTATTGCGATATATTCTCATTTATTCGAAATGGGTGCATAAACTAATTCGACGTTCCACATTTACAAGTTTGAGTGGACAGATAGATTATAAATAGATATTTGTTTATCATAAATTTACAAAAATGGCATAAAAAAGTACATGGAGAGGTATGTACAAAAGAGAATGTATTGAGAGTTGTTACCTGAAGAATATAGTGAATAGAAACTCTTCTGAGTAGATCTCGAAAAAAATAAAATACTTCCATTCTTCACAGTAGGCTGCAAGTTCAAATTCTCATAGAAAACTAAATCTCAGAGTATATATCCTTGATGTCACTTTCACATCTTCATGTGTGAACAACAAAATGTTGTACACAACTGCAGAAAAAGGTGAGCATGCTATCTGATATGCCATCTGTCTAATGTGAAAAACTAAAATGAAAAAGTTTTCTGTTAGCAAAAATAAGAAAATCAGCTGAGTCTAGCAAAAAGATATGAGAACTATCGAGCCAGACTACTTAGGATACATTCTACGCCGGCTTTTCCTAATTTTAGAATTGCGACGCTTCAAACCGACTGATATGTTTGTATGTCCAGTTGAAAGCTTAGTTTCACTAGATATTTCCAATGTAAATTTCAATTAATGATAATTTGAAACTGAATGTGAAACTTATTACAAAGTAGAAATATACTGAAACAACGCATAGGTACTATATATCGATTGATTTCTCAGAATAGGTCAAATTTGTTGTGATAGTTTTTTTTTCGGAAATCGGGTCGCAAATGTATTACATGTTCCTGAAATAACTTCATCACATTCTCCATGAATAATAAATAAATATAAATAATTTTCGTTTGACTAATTCAACCGTCTCGGCATGATTTACTATTGACAATTTGAAAATGACAAGTAGTGACATTATCGTATCAATTGATTGTTTTTTAATGCCGCGCCGTCGTAGCCAACTGACAGAATTTAGAAACCGTATAATAAGTATCCTGTCTTAAAAAAAAATTCAAATTACAAATATTTCAAAAACTACTAATTTCCGGAATATCCTTATACAAAGTTACTTTTATTTTTAATGCTCGATACGATTGAATCATAAAAATGGAGGGGTTTCCACTCGAAAAAAATAACTTTAGACGGTATCAATGATTGTTGAAATTTCATATAAAGTCTATCAAATTTGGTTCTACTCTACGAGGAACCCGACCAAAACATAATGGAAACATAGGAAAAATTGATAATTATTGTAGGGTCTGCAAACATCACTTTTGTTATAAAAACCTAAATTTGTCAAAAACGGTTAGACTTAGATATAGGATACTATCCACAAGAAGTATTTAGATTCTGATGTAGAATTCAAAAATGTAATAATATATAGGGTGTTCCATTAAAAATAACGAAGTTGACACCGGTATAACCGGAAGTGCTGCCATATTCAAAATATTTTATCCAAGTTGCCACCATTAACTTCAGTACATTGCGATATTTTCAGATGTTTCTTGATTATAGTTTTTCCACAACCGATCGATGCAGTTCCTGGAGATTCACCCTGTATACGGGTTTGCCAATTGTGAAACACGAATCATGCTCATATCTCAAAAAATCATATGTATCTTCTGTTCTCAGGTATATTTGAATTCAGAAATTCAAATTGCCCTCTCATTACCATTGAAATAAACATTTTTTTTCATGTTTAGTTCAGTTTTTTCATGGTTCACCTTGAATTCTTGAATATTTTGCGAATTGTTTTCACATCAGATTCCATATGTAACGTTACAGTTGGATCATATTTTTTGGAACACACACACAAAAATAATATCGCTATATTTCGGCCAATACTCAAAAAAATACCCAAATAGAGACGAACATACCAAAACAAACAAATTTATTAATTACTAGCAGATGATTTTTCAATTTTGACCCAATCCTACTATGTCAACGAACGTCAACAAAACTTACAATAGCATTACTTATTAGTTTCAAAGAAAATGAAAAAGTTCATCAAGGATCATGTGATGACTAACAAACATATTGATATTGACTTTTGGCACCATCTTGCGGCAACGTGAGAACTACTACAGTTGATGTACCCGAAGTTTTGAAACAAAAGCACATCCCAGCAACTAGTAGTCTGTAGTCATCATAATACATTACTAATATCAATATCCAATCTAACATCTCCATACAAAAAATTGTGGAAAACTTTCAAAAGGAGGAAGAAAGCAATCCAGTTCAAAATGAACTCTCTTCCAAGGATGGGTATATCATGCATAGAAGTTAATTTTAGTAAGTGAAATTCTATATCGTAACTCCTTTTATATATTATATTGTGTAGCGTTAGTTGAATATATCTGTTTCAATTCCGTAACAAATGTTCCGTACCGAACAAGTACGTTTTCTTTCATAATTCAATGTTCATGTAGAAGTAATTTCGAAAGGTTTTTATTTCAAGTTTGTATCTGAAAGTAACTTCTATAAATGATCTACACATGTTTGTGAAGAGTTCAATTTGAACTTAATTGCTTTCTATCTTCTTCTGGAAGTTTGTTACATTTTTGAAAATAGAGAAGTGAAAAGCTAAAAACTTCTTTCTCAAAAACGTGTCTCTCGTGAAAAATATATCCCATTCAATGTAAACTATTAAATTTTTCGTTAAAAGGTGTCAACCTGCCACCTTTAGTGGATGCCAATTGAGCTGAAAAGTTTTTCGTATTCTTACTTATATTTGGTCACGTAAACGAACATTTCTCACACGGAAAATAAACGTAATGACTAGGTCATAAAAATAGAGTGACATTTCACAACTTCCCGATTCGATGTGGTATATTAAGACCATAGATGAAGCAATTACTCCATATCTTTCAATTATTTTTGTAGGAATCAATCAATCAATCAAAGTTGGTTCTATGACAGAAGGTTGGGTTAGGTCAAAAGTGAGTGGGTCTAGTCGACCCTTCATCGCAACCCGTAAGGGTTTATTGTGGCTCACACCTATTCAAACTCGATCAAATAAACCCAGCTTCTTCACAAAGCTGATTAGTTTATATGGTGGGTGATCTTCCAGGTCATGTGGTAAGAGTGTGGCTCCACCAAATTCTGCAAACCTGATTCGGTCCGCCGCGGGGCAGGCACAAAGTATATGCTCTGCTGTTTCATCATTTTCCAAATAGAGGCAACAGTCCAAGTCTATGCATATGATGATTCAGGCGACAGTGACCTGTTAGGAGGCCTGTTAGACATCTCAGTTAATCCCTACTGTAGTCTAACAACTGTTTGGTTTCAGGCTTGGAAACCAGTCCTGGAAGATTTTGCCAGAAATATTCAAATCTTCTCGCCATGCAGGTATTCAATGTTTGTTTGGCAAGACTTAAAGCAATGCCAATAACGAGTTCTGGTCTGATGGAGCTACTTGCAGCACCCTCCTTTGCAAGGGAGTCAGCATCCTCATTGCTTTTCAGGCCAGTGTGGCCAGGAATCTAGAACAGAGACAATTTGATGGGTCTTCCTATTGGGAAGAGTCATTTTTACAATTTGCTACCAATTTAAACGTTGCTCCGTAGGAGCCAAAAGCTTCCAACGCCGCTTGACTGTCCAAGAATATCTTTATTGACTTGTGTATGAGGTTGGAATCTTCCAATCTCTCCGCACTCAATACAACAGCATAAATTTCCGCTTGAAATACAGTCGCTTGAGTTCCTAGGCAGGTTGATATCTTTGTCCTGGGTCTGCGACTGAAAACACACCCGATTTGGAGAATATTTTGAACTGGACATTGTTGTGAGATAGGCTATAAAGTGGAATTCTCTTGTGGGTTTGGATTATTCAATATTCTAGAATAAGATGGCTCTTCATCTTCATGAAAGAACGTTCCCTGCAAGTGTCCGTCGATGGATACCTCTCGAATACTTTCACAATCAACGCTGGTGTTTCCCAGGGATTCATATTGTCTCCAACCCTCTTTATATTGTATATCAACAACTTATTGGAAAAAACCAAGAATCCAATACATTGCTCTGCTGACGACAGCAAACTTGTCTCGTCATTCCATTTGGATTCCAGGTCATCGGCTACGGAGGCACGTCTTCACCGGCAGCAAAAGGTTGCATATCTGAATTTGGATCTAGAAGTGATTTCGGATGGGGGTGACAGTAACCAGGTTCAATTCAATGCCACAAAAACCCAGGCATTTGTTTTCTCCAAGAAGATGAATGTCTCCGAACCGGATTTAATAATATCAGGTCAGACAATTACGCTTTCCGCTTCGATGAGTTTGTTGGAGGTTAAAATGGACACCAATATGTCTTGGCACAATCATGTCGCTGAAATTGCAAAGGCTGCTTCTAAAAATCTTGGAAAACTTTTCCGAACTAGAAAACTGTTCACACCTCAACAACTTTTGATTCATTAAAAAGCTCAAGTCAGATCTTCTTTGGAGTATTATTCTCATGTATGGAGCTCCACTCCTAACCATATCCTGAAGCTGGTGGGTTCCATCCAGAAAAAAGCCATTCGCCTGATTTGAGACAAGAAAATCACTTGCAACCTTGATCGTCTGGAACATCGAAGAAAGGTTGGAGATTTGTATTTCCTTCATAGATACTTTCACGGGAGGTGTTCAAATGGCTTGTTTGATTCCACCAATAGCGGATATATCAGAAATACACGACGGACTGTGTCTGTTTCGTTTTAAGGTTCAACTCATTTGGAGAACTGCGTTAATGTGGAATAAACTTCCTGAGAACGTTTTTCCAAATGAATCGCTACTTTCGCACAGGCATCGCTCTTAGAACGCCTAGAGAATTTTTCTGTAGGGCTTGTGTTTTGTCCTTAAAAAAGATTTCGGGAAGTCCGAATATTGGTTAATTTTACCATAATTTTCAAAGACATCGTTTTTACTTGCATAGAAATGTTTCGGTCATTTCTACTAGCGACACTTCCTGCATTATAACAAAAACCTTCTTACTTCTGCTCAGAGAATAGTCTATCGAAAGTATTTCAATAATGCCTATTTTTCGTTATTCACATGAGTAAATTGAAACAGTATCATTACGTATCATTACATTTTCGGGAACAAAACTCTTATCCACTTGACTCCTTCAATAATTCACCAGTGGCATACTTTCCGGTCTATGTGTTATCGCACACACTTTCCTAATTAATTTTTTATCTTCGTACTGCGTGTTTGTTCGATAATACTTCATGTTACTCCCATATGGCGGTTCACACACCCTTCCACGACCACTTGTATACTGACTGTCTGGAAAGATTGTGAATTGAATCCGTCTGTGAGTTAAAAAATTCGTGATGAGTTCCAGATTCAGGTAAACGTACTACTCTTTCATATTTTAATTGTGACTACGACTGACAATTATTTATATTAGTTCAAGTATTTCATGTGTACTCATAATTTGTTCTCGGAAGAAAATATAATATCACTTCCGCTTTATGTTCACAAGTTGATAGTCGCGTCAAATAGACATAAAATTCTTGAAAATGTGAGCGATATCGTCAAAATAACGTTGAGAAAATGCATCTTAATCATTTTATAACACACACAAATTTGCAATTGTTCTCAACAAATTAAGATGAATAAAGAAGACATTCAGGTTTTCTTCATAAACTATCAAATAAAAATAAAAGATTACGAAAGGTGAGAAACTTCATAATAAAAAACTCCGGAAACTCTGCCTTCATTATTTATAATTTTAATTCAAAGCAGGAAATAGGGCTCCTTAGACTTACGGCCGTATGCACCGTGTACACTTAATCGGGATTAAAGGTTTAATCTAGATAAATGCTTTAATTTACCATGCACCGTACTAAAAGTCGGGCTTAAGCTTTCGAAAATCTAATCCTCCGTTTTTCATGGATTAAACTTGGATTAGTCTGTAGAAACGATTTTTCTAACCTAAAAATAAAAGTGTTTATATTATTTTGCGTTCTTTCTCTTACAAAAAACTCAATTATTTATAAAGCAATAATGGAAATCGAAGATCAGTTGTTTGTGGATGATGACCATGATATATTGGACATAATTAATTTTGGTTTTCCAAGAAGACAGTGGGAAAGAAGTGAATACTTTGATACCATGGACAACCTTTCTTTTTTCAGAAGATTTAGATTGCAAAAACCTACTATCCTGAATGTTCTTCATCATGTAGAAGAAGAAATTGAGTATGACAATGATAAGTAAGTAGATATCTACCTACATACTGTAGTATTTATCAGTACCTACCTAAAATATTAAATAAAATTATACTCATAGAAACAACAGTTTAACACCAATGAATCAACTCTTGACAACCTTAAGAATATATGCATGCGGAGGACACCAGCTGGCCATAGGAGACTTTATCGGAGCCCATCAATCCACAATTTCAAGGATTGTCCATCGAGTTACTAATGCCATTGCCAGGTCAAGACCCTTATTTGTAACAATACCCAATGACAATGAAAGACTTCGTGTAGCAACAGACTTTTATAACATAGCTCGGTTTCCTCGGGTCATTGGCTGTGTGGATGGAACACATATTAGAATGCAGTCTCCAGGTAACAGATTGAAAATGTGTTATAACTGGATAACAGTGTATGTTTGTAGGAGGTGAGCAGGCTGAAGCATTTCGCAACAGAAAAGCCTTCTTTTCTATTAACACCCAGGTAATCTGTGATGCCAAATTAAAAATACGAGACATTGTTGCAAGGTGGCCGGGATCGAGTCATGATCTTACTATATTTAATAATAGTAGGATAAGAGCTCAATTTGAAAATAATGAATTTCAAAACTCTATCTTATTAGGTAAGTACTAAAGTATATAGTCATTAGTAGTTATCATTTGTTTTAATTATGTTAGCAAGAATGTAGGCCACATCTATTAAGTTTTTTAATATAAATTTAAAGGTTGTTTGGTTTAACAATTTGTTAGAAATTTTATAATAACACATCTGTTTTATTACATTTTTGTAAAAATACACCCTGTAATCTTTTAGTTTGATTACATTATTTGATTTTTTTAGGTGATAGTGGCTATGCCAATAAAGACTATCTATTAACACCGCTTTTACATCTAAACAATGAGGCAGAACACCTTTATAATGAGGCCCATATACGCACCAGAAATTCTGTAGAACGTGCCATCGGAGTTTGGAAAAGGCGCTTTCCTATACTTGCATATGGTTTGAGGTACAAACCTGAATTTGCAAGCAATATAATAATAGCAACTGCAGTTTTGCAAAATATTGCAATTGAAAATAATGAACCAGTTCCCCCACCACCAGAAAATATTAATGAAGATGAGCTCAACTACCTCATAGAACTGGGAAATATTGAGGATTTACGTAACGACCATGAAGAAAATAGAGCTAATGTGAGGCAGCACCTAATAAATAACCATTTTGCAAACCTGTAACGTTGTTATAAAATAAAGACATTTTGTAAATATTATTTTATAATTGAGTATGAAAAATATGTTTATAAGACAGTGTAAGTACATTCAGAAGAAAAAAATGTGTAACCTGCAGAAAAAAAATTTTTAACTAAACCAAAAAAAAATGAGTGTACCTACATACATATCTTTACACAAGCATACAGGTGTCCCATAATTTCAGGCTCAAACTTAATCATTTAGTTGTGGTGTAAGGTGTAAATGCAGTGGTTAATCTTGAACCTATAATTTTTTCACACCACAAAAAAAGAACAATCCTAACAAAACATAAATTTTAAATTGTAATAATTTTTGAAAAAAAATCTTATTTATCATCATGTGCAAGCAATGATTTTTTGTAACTAATATCAAACTGCAAAAGTTCCAGTTTTAATTGCTTTTTTTTGTATCTAATCTTAAATTTTCTTCTTACAATTTTAACATCCTTATTTTATACTGTTGCTCTTCTTTTGCATAATTCTGTGATTCTACAATTTGTTCTAATTGCTTTTCAACTAATGCTAGCCTCTTATCTAGTAAGATATTGTACTTTTCAGCTATATCTGAAGATGTCAGAGCTCTTATACCTCCTATTGGTCGCCTTCGATTGAATGGTTTTGCATTTGGGGTGCTGCTATTCTTAGTCGATACTGAGGTTGATAAGGATGTCTGAACTTTTTCAGTTTCTTTTGACTGGCAAGAGGGAGATACCATTAATTTTTGGTTCACTGGTTTTTGTAATATACCAGGCGGGCATTTTCTATATGTCTTTGCTGCCCTGTTTTCCTCTTCTTTATTCAATTCTTCTAGACCCTAAAAATGCAAATAAAGATAAGATCCTGTTTTAGTAGTAATAAAGGCTCGAATAAAGGACATAAGCAAGTACTATGATAAAAAAATCTAGAAACTCACATTATTCTCAGAATCAGTTTCTTCAATTAAAGAACCAGTAGCAGGATCAAACTCGTAAATTTGGGTATCACATTCTGTTTTTCGCTTTTTTTCTGAAGGTTCCAATATTCCTGAATTGTCAGAGTCAAATTCTGAATAAAATCCTGATACAGTATTTTCATTTAGCATGCTGATTAAAATAGTGTCTGCTGCATCCAACTTCGGATCAGGTGGTGGTGGTCCACCTCCTGTTATATATGTACTTTTCTTAAGATCAGCAAACTTCTTACGTAATTCTTTTTTTTTTATTCGCATACAACCGTTTAAGTTGTTCACTACTTCTGTAGCATATGATGGAAGCCTGGCTATTAAATTCATTTTCAATTTTTGTCCATATCTTATTTTTATCATCAATTGATGTTCTGTTTGTTTGTTTGTCTTCAAGTACTTTTTGGTACTTTTTACAAATATTCATTAAGCATACCTTTTCGCCAGTAGAAAAATTAGGAATACGATTCCTTTCATTTCCTCTTTCCATATTTACAATCAAAAATACAAATGACATTATTTTTAATAACTACGTTGTTGAACAATACAAAAAACGAGGTTATAATTTCACTTTACTTCTTTTTGCCACTAGCTTTGCTATAATATGCAATGTTGCCGAAATGTTAATCCGGATTACCTGAACCATCCGCGGTGCATTGGTATTTAATCTAAAAGACGTAATTTAGATTAACTAATCGCGATTAAATTTAAATACGGTGCATACGGGCATTAGTGAGGTGACTTACTTGATTCGCAGGTTTATTTTTTTTGTATACACATCTTCAACTAAATTTCTGAAAACTTATGTACTTAGTGTAGTTCTATAAGAACAAAAAACATCATTTTCCGCAGTTGGAATGGAAAGCTGTTATCTATAATGGAAAAGATAATGCTATTCGATTTCACGATATTGTATTGATGAAAGAGGAACAGAATTGTACAATAAACCATGAAGTTCTGAAAGTTCTGTCAGTTTCATTCAATTCCAATCATCCATAACACCAGAAAATATATATTACTAAACAGTTCCGAGACAAAATCCACAAACTCAACCACACAAAGTTTCATCTCACTGAAATAAATATTTATTAGTATTTTTTTGGGTCAATAACCTTTCACAATCTGACAAACAAAGCTCAATCAATAGAAAATCTACTGACGTGTAATAAAGGGCAAACTGAAAAGTTCACCCCGAAAACTTGTATTTTATTATATTCTATCAAATTCATTATACACGGAAAGACGACAGCCGGATAGAACATTATTCGGAATTTTAAACAAACACTTGTCTGAGTACGATGCGTTTCAAAAACCAAGAATGAAGTATGGAAGCAGAATGGAACAAAATACTAGAAATAACTTATTAGGCGAGGTAAAATGATTGTTCTTTCCATATTAGAAGAAGTATACTCATTTTTGGTAATTTTGCGACATTTAGATAATTGCAGATCCTTCCAAATCAACGCATCAAGTCTAGGCAGAAATGAATGCGCCACAGACGAGCGTTAATGGGCTTGTTTCATGATTTTTGGTTTATAGTTCACTTGACAGAAATTTTAAATTGAAAAACAGTGCACTTTGTTTCATCTCTCTAGGTACCGTAGTTTTCCCGTAATTAATTATTAAAAATCGAATGTGGTAGGCTGGTGACGTCACGGCCCTATTCCCGCTTCTTGTTCGATTGACCAAT
>WOGL01000933.1:0-12681 GCA_015342145.1 Leptinotarsa rubiginosa
AGCTAGACTTCGCCAAGGAGTACCAGAATCTCCTGTAACCTATTTTCATTTTCAAATGTATCTTTGTATTGTTTTTTGTATTATCAATAAAGCCGATTTATTATTATTATTAATACCCTGTACATTATTTATTTCGGATAAAATGTCCTATATAGATTTTCGACATTGAAAAAATATTTGATTGAAAAAGTTTGCTACAACACACTCATTACTTATTTCTCCTTTAGGTCTTGATAATGCGAAAATGACAAAAAATCATTTGTCCGTTCCAGTTTCGTGAAACGAAACAAAGTTTGGTCAACTTTACTTAAAAACGCCTGTCTGAGCAATTTCTTGTTCAATTGCATGGCAATAAATTCCAGTCTTGAAGTCATTTGAAAGTGATTCAACTACATAATAGGGAAAATGCATAAAATATTAGTACTATAAATGATTGGTTATGGATACACCACATGGACACAAATGAAACTAGCTGGTTGTTTTTTTTAATTCATACATTTTCTGCCTACATCCCAAAGGACAATCAGTAAATGCAAAAAGCAGTTTCGCAATCTTGGACATGTGAACACGATTAAAACTAGCAGCTGCCAAGTCAAATAGTGATAATAACAAATTGGATACCATGCTTGAGTTTGAGGAATACTTCGAGTTGAAAGCATCTCTAATGTTCGATATTAGTAATGTATTCAATTGGACCACGGCCTTCCAGCCCGAATTTCATTGTCTCTAATCTCAACTACGGCCGAGAAAGATGTTCTTATATTATTTCAGTTGTTTATCCCAATCGACGGAATCTTCAGAATAGAGTATTAGGAGAACGCAAACTTATTTATTATTCGTCGGGATGTTTGTTACAATTGTTGATACTTTCAATATTTTTCTTGATGTTCCTTTGGTATAAGTAATTGTGATCAATCTATTGATGCCAGTTGGACACCAAAAAACACTACACTGTATAATGATTTCAGTATTGAGCACAAGAGTTCTATCGCTTTTTTTCTTTTCTATTAATTCTTTGATTGAACCGGCGCAATTCCCAAACACTGGACACGTACCAGCACGAATTCCTGATTCGCTATTGAGCCAATATAAATCAGTCACGTGCCGATCATCCAATATGTCTTCATCATGTAAACAATTTTCAACAGGATTCTGGCGTAAACCGCATGCTATGGTCGATATCTACTGGATTTATTGGAAAATAGATTATGGTTGATTTTTATGCATAGTAAATATCGACAGAGACTATATCTCAGAAATATAACTGTTCTCGGAAATTTTGCCTAAGCGCAATTGTTATGAAATTTCATGATGATCCATTCCAACAAAAGTTGTTGTTTATCACGGGGTAACACCTAGACAAATTATAAAATTGAAAAAAGCGACAAATAGAGTTCACTGAATATATGGGGCGAAACCAATTAGAATATTTGCATGGGGACCTCATAAACAGTAAGAGTGGAAACATAATCAGGCAACGAGTCAAACTACGTGTTCCAAAGTCATAAGATGCGAGTGGCGTTCTTAAGGTGCTTATTCACCAAAAAAGCGAGCACGAGCGAACAAGAGTGAACGAGAATTCTGCATCAATAATTGTCTGGTGAGTACGGGCTAGCGAGCGAGCAAACGTATGCTCAAGGCAGTCGTTTAGTGTGAACGGAAATCCCGTTCACACGGAAAATAAGGGTCGGTGATGCGTAATATATGATGATGCATTCAGCTTGCGTCACTCAGCCTCTCCTGACCAATACCCATCTTCACCTCCAAGTTGATCAGCTGCGGGAATCTAAGCAACCTCACTGAGTTGGGTAACCAACTCCAGTGGAAAGTAGGATCACAGCCGACGAAGAAGGTAGACGATGGTGTCTAACTCGAAACGAGCGACCAAATGACAGTAGTGAATGTAACTGATCTAGGAAAGGCACCCTTTCAAACCATTCAATCAATTATTCGATGGTATGAAAACCAGTGAATGAAAAATTATGGTAGAGCGTTACGGATACACAGTATCGCTCCAGCTAGAGGATAGTGAAGCATGCATCACTAGACCGTCGGCTAGCAATTGCGGCTCTTTCTCGGTGAAACTCATGGAAAACTCATGGAAAAAGTTATTCGCGAATCAAACAACCCCAAATTCTCTTATACAAGCAGCAAGCTCAGCTTACTCGTGGATAAACTTCAACCTCAAGCACTTGGAAGTTATGATAACGATGCGTTTGATACTACTACCAACTCAGAAGTCCTTGATGAATTACGAGTGAAAAAACGAGAAACTTCGATTACAGATTTAGAAGATGGAAATTAATCGTAATGACACAAAGAACCAACAGACAACTCATTGTGAAGAGAAATGTGAAAATTGTCAAAAACATATTAAACGCCGATGGGGAGAAGAAAAACGCAGGATCTTGAGTCATACCAAGAAAGATCTTGAGTCACCGAAAAAGAATGAAACAATGCTGTCAAGACAAAATCTGCTGTCAAGACAAGGCATGTGTGGAAGGCAACGAACGATTCTAGGCAAATCAAACGCTGACCTGCTTGAGACAATCCCACCGACAAAGGAGTGTACATAAGAGCAATTAAAAGGGGAAGACACACTGAATTAAGATAGAAAAAGCAGCGGCTTTAACAAAACGATATGGAAGAAAAGGTACCAGATGCAACGACAGTGCTGCTCTAGAATAAAAAGAACATCCAAAGTAAAGGCATGGACGCAACAGTGATCGAAAAAAAGATTGTGCAAGCAATAACGAGGAAAGAAACCTAATCATTTGTAGTGAAGCCACTTCGTCTAGCCTATGACAACAAACAGAATGGATACCCTGATCATGCATGGTGATGATGCAGATAAGTTACTAGATATATTGTAAGATATATAGATATTGAAGGGGTTATCTTCCTTCCTTTCTTTGGAAGATTCCCTAATTTTTTTGTATCGAGATGGAGTAGTAGAAAGCCAAAAACTTTCTTTCCCATATATAGATATATTGTGAGAGAGATAGAAATTCGGTGTTTCACATGCTGGGAGTACGGAGACCTGAAAGAGGACTGTACAGGACCAGACAGGGGACGGTAGAGTCTGAGATGTTCAGAAGGTCATATGTTAGTAGTGTCGTAATAGGCCCTATTGCATATACTGTAAAGTGAAAGGACACCAATCAGGTTTCACAAAATGTCAAATATACTCGCGTGGGAAAAAATGCGGAAATATCGAAAACGCTTAGCAAAAGTGACAATATTTCTTCAAAAAGCAAACATGATCTCTCTTCAAAAATCAACAGGAGCTGATTTGAAGAAAGGTATTATAAAGACTCTTACCCAACAGAAACAAAACTCCGTTGTAGCATTTTACAACAATTTGGCTGTATGGCAGCTTATTCTAGAGACAATAAGAAGCAGAGGAATGAATGAAAGAGAGTCTGATAACTAACATATCTTTGTGTTTATTAGAAGCCAATGACGAAACAAAACTCATAAGCGTAAACAGTGGAGTTCCTTAGGCATCAGTTTTGGGCCCAACGTTATGGAACCTTCTCTATAAGGAGCATTTTAATACAAAATTACCTGATGGAGTCACTCTTGTCGGGTTTGCGGACGTTGTAGTAATGGTGGTCGTAGCAAAAAGTGAAACTTTTTTTATGAATGTGACAAACTCAGCAATATTGATGGTATCGAGATGGATAAAAGACAAGCGTTTGAAATTGGCCCTAGATAAAACTAAGGAGGTTCTTCTATCAGAGAGAAAAGAACTGGACCCAATAGAATTTAATGTGAAAGGGGCGATAGTGGGGCTAAGTGAGGCCGTGAAATATTTCGGCGTGAAGCATACAGCTGACCTTTGCACAACAGGTGACGCAAAGTATAATCGAGGCTGAGAAGACCGAAACCGAACTCGCAAATATCATGCACAATTTTGGAGATCCTAAATCAACCAAAAAAGGACAATTGTATGTATAGTTCACTCCCAGATTCTATATAGCCCTCCGGTATGGTACACCATTAGGTACACAAAATAGGAAGCTGGTTCAGAAAAGGATGACTTTGCAAATATGAATATCAGGATATGTAGTGCATATAGAGACATTTTTGCTGGAAAAGCGTATGTCACTACGGCCGTCCCTTCAATGGAATTCCCAATAATGGAAAGAAGAAAACGATACACCGGTACGACCAGAGTGCTGGCCAGAGCAAATCTCATGCATAGTTGGCAAGTCAAATGGGAGAATGGCACCTATGGTAAATGGACATACAGTTTGATTCCAAATATAGAGAACTGGCTGATACGTCCTTATGCAAAAATAACATATTTCCTTCCCCAACCACTCTCCGGTAACGGCTGCCTCCGCAAATACATGTACGGCCGTAGCCGTACATGTACTCATACCACAAACTCTATCTACTGTGGGGCTAAAGACGACGTAGAGCACACCCTTTTTCATTGTAACCAATGGGAAGAGACACGTTTGGCAAATCAATAAAAAATAAATTTCATCGTGGAACCGATGATGAAAGATCTAAAAACTGGAGAAATCACGTAGAACTAGGCTTACAAAGTGGAAAGAACAATTATCAAAAATAAAAAAACATAGAAGACCATGACAAAATAAACCTCTTCGAAATATTATAGACCACATACCGATGTAACACCCAAGCGGTTTTCGGATCTCTTGCATAGGAAAGGGGAAGGAGGCGTTCTAGTTGGTAAGAATCCGGCACTGCGTCTTATGCAACAGGTACATGTTACCGGCCATCTATGTAATTTGGCATTGTATACAATTTCTAAGCGATGTATAGAACATCTTGGACGTCCATGCAATGTATGGAATATCATTTGATTCATACTTTATATACAACAGGCAATAAAGGCATGGCGACTTGTATATTGAGACAGTGAAAACAAAAAAACAAAACGCGTATAGAAACTAACGTGAATTTACTGGATAGTTCTACACTTATTGAAGCAGCAGCAATCGAATAATGATAGCGAATGTTAGAGTAATGGTCTGCGATTTATCCAACGTACGAAGAATAGAGCGTTCTATTGAGGTTTTTTATATATTTTTCAAAAACAAACCACAAGCACTACCGAAAAACTTTAAAAGGCGCTCTTAGAGCGGTAGTTGTGCGAAAGTAGCAATTCACATTGAATTTGAATCGCTGAAGATTGAATCCATTTGGAGAAACCTTCTCAGGAAGTTTATTCCACACAAACGCAGTTCTCCAGATGAAAGAGTTCTTAAACGGTGAAATTCGAGATGTACTGAGTTGAACCTGTACACGATGAGCAGCCACAATCCGTCGCGTATTTCTGATATGTACTGCTCTTTGTGGAATCAAATGTGCCAAGTCACTTCAACACTTCCCGTGAAAGTATCTATAGAAGAGAGACAAATCACCAACCTTTCTTCGATGTTCCAGACTATCAGGCAAATGGCTCTTTTCTGGATGAAATCCAGCAGCTTCAAGGTATGCTTAGGGGCGGATCTCCATACATGAGAACAATACTCCAAAGAAGGTCTGATCTGAGCCTTATAAAGCATCAAAAGTTGTGTACAGTTTTTTGGTCCGAAACAGCGTTTCAAACTTTTGTGATTCTCAAAAGTTTGAACGCTGTTGCAATTCCAGTGACATAATTGTGTCAAGACATATTGGCGTTTCGAAGCAGAAAGCGGAATTGTCTGTCCTGACATTATTATTTCCGGTTCGGACACATTTATCTTTTTAGAGGTATCAAAAAACACCTAACGAAGCTCTTTCTATTACTACAAACGGACGAAACGTAATCTCTTCAATGTCTATTCTCGCATGATCACAAAATACATACCCATCAATGAGTGGAGGTACAAGAATGGAATTTTTGAATGAAAGAAATTATCAGCTTATGTTATGCAGTAAGTTATATTGGGACATCATTGGTGAAAAAAAATCGTTCAAAAACAGTGAGCTTGAAAAGTTGACTGTTTGTAGTTATTGTGAGTACTACTATTTACCATTCATTTCCTCATCAAGGGAGTTTCTTGATCGATCATTTCTATACACAAGGACGAAATGAATATACTACTTACGCAAATATTTTGAATTCTATATAACCTCAAATGGTACCTAGTCACACCAATTTTGTCAACTTCAACATAAGGCTTATTCAATGTTCCTACTTTAACGGTTAAATTGTGACAAAGTTACCAATTTTAGAGTATTTTAGGATGATGAGACAAAATTGACATAAGCTCTGTTGATTAAAGAGATACACGGGAAAAACCCTGTTTGCCTTTATCTTCGTTATTCGCAGAGATACTGAAAACATATTCATGCTATGCCGATGAAACTTTCCATGGGCTATCGAAATATATTCATGCAACTTCTCTACAGAATTTCGTTCGACTTTAGCCATCAATTATTATATGAACGGTTGTATTCACTGTGACTCAGACGAAACACTGCTCTAAACATCAGAACTGCAATACTCACTTCGATATGTGCGTTTCACCAACAATGTTGACGTCTTCAGGTGATGAAGTAGACTAATTTGTAATACTGAACCCATCAGGATACTTTTTCACAAAAACATGAAACAACCGGTATATATTCACATGGAGATATTGAACTCGCCATGTATTCTCATACGGCATGTATTTCCATATAATTTTATATTTTGGACGTACTTTTCTGGGGAAATATGGAAAAAAATGTGACATTACAATTGAAAAACCCAACTATGAAACGACAAGCTTCTTCTCTATATCTCATACTCAAGTGACCAAGTGAGAAATTAATTCTCCACATTTTTCAGATATTTTTAGAATCATCATCAATTTTGAATGTTGTATTTCGTTAGTTCAGAATTCCATTGTCCAATATGATATAAATTTTCCTAAAAAAATCTGTGAAAAAATTGAAAAGATTAGCTGAAAAAACAATTATATTAAGCAAATAAACTGAAAATTACAATGAAATAAAATACAAGCAACAACCAAAAACCCAAAAAAATTAAAAATTGAACTATTAACACGAGATGAAAATAAAAAAATATATTAACAAGAATTGAAAAATTAAAAATTAACAGATTATTAGAAGATTTCAAGCCAAGTTACTTCACGACGTTTCGATTGTTAGTATCTACAATCGTCTTCGGGTGATAACTGGACTTATTTCTCCGAGATCTGATTATTTATAGGTCATTCGAGTGCTTTCACCTATCCCCTCTTCCCTCTCGCCGCTTCATCGGTTTTAGCGGGAGATGACCGTTTGGCGGGAGTTGGTTGTGTTCCGCTTGGTTAGAAGTTTCCATATGTTGCGTATCTCTACGCTAACTTGGCTAAATGCGTCATTCGAGTGCTTTCACCTATCCCCTCTTCCCTCTTTCCGCTTCATCGGTTTTAGTGGGAGCTGACCATTTGGCGGGAGTTAGTCATGTTCCGCTTGATTAGAGATTTCATATGTTGCGTATCTCTACGCTAGCTTGGCTGAATGCGTTGTTGGACAACATATATGCGGTTTCTTTGAATTTTTCTCTAAACCAGTGTTCCTCCTTATGGATGATTTCAGCTTGAGCCCACTTGATGTTATGTTGATGATTTCAAACATGATCTGCTATTCCTGATTTGCCGGTTTCTCCTCGCTGTGTGTGTTTCTTGTGCTCGGCAATGTGAACTTTCAATGGCCTCTTAGTTCCACCGATGTATGATTTTCCTCACTCACACTCCAAAGCAAAGGTAGAACAGGCTTCGTCTAGAAGACAGCAAGAGCCTCACAAGGAAGAGAAGCCGCCACAACCAGTACTTGAACTTCCCTACGTCAGAGGATTGTCGGAAAGGGTAAGAAGAATTGGATCCAAGTATAACATCAGAACCTGCTTCAGATCTGGGAACACTATCCGTAGCAGCCTCACGAAAACCAGGTCACCAAACGCGGACTGCGATTCTAAGAACTGCATTTACTTCTTTTTCGAGACATTTATTTGTATTACAGAGCCCGAATGCACGGTCTACTAGAGTCTGGATGATTCCTCTCTTAGTCGATTGATGGTGGTTGGATTCCTGGTTCAGATACTGTCCCGTGTCAGTGGGTTTTCGGTATACACATGTTTCTCATTTAGTGTCGGTTCTCTTCACCAATACGTCTAAGAATGACAATTCGTTGCCGACTTCCTTCTCCATTATGTTAGTGATGAAAGGACTTACGTTGTTGATGTGCTTCAGGAAGGTGTCTAGTTCTGCATTTCCATGGTTCTATATTATGAAAGTGTCGTCCACGTATCTCAACCAGACTTGGGATCGCCACTTCCACCGGCAATCCCATTGGCAATCCCTCATCTTGCGTAAAGAATCCGCATTCAGTTCGAAGTAGCAGTTTCGTCCTAGTAATTCCATGATTACTTGTATCGGAAAGTTTGTCCTATTTTTCAGATCTCCATCTTCGGATAGTATGATTTGAAGTGCTTCTTCGACAGAAACATTGGTGTAGAGGCTTTTCACGTCGAAACTGATCAGTTGATCCTGCTCTCTGACTTCGATTGCCCGTAGTAATCTGACAAAATGCCTTGAATTTTTCACAAAAGATGATGTTTCTCCTTGCAGTGGTTTAATTATTGGTAGTAAAAATCTGGACAAGTTCAGAGTGGCTGAATCTCTGGAGCTAATGATCGGTCTGAGCGGAACATCCTTCTTGTGGATTTTGGGTAGTCCATACAAGTGAGGGAGCTTACTGTAGTGCGGTGTTAGCGATGATCTCTCTTTTTCCGAAAAACATACTTGGTGTTTTTTCAAAGTCTGGTACAACTTTTTTTCAACTGATGCAGTAGGGTCCCTTACGATCTTCTAGTATTTTCCTTTCTGAAGCACTTCTTAGATCTTCTATTCGTAGAGACCAGTATCCATCACAACAGTAGCGTTTCGCTTATCTACAGGTAATATATTGATGGTGTTGTCTCTACGTAGCCCGTTCAGAGATCTTCGTTCTTCATTGCTGATGTTAGATGTTGGAACTGGTTCTCGATCTAGCTGTTCTCTGATTTTCCATCTGAATTATTCTGCCTCGATCATATCAATGAGGGAACTGGTAGATTCCACTGCAGTTATTATTTCCAAAGTGGGCACAGATATAATTGTTTTTTTCAGCTAATCTTTTACAGATTTTTTCAGGAATTTTAAATCAATTTATATCATACTAGACAATGGAAGTCCGAACTAACGAAATACACCATGAAACATTGTCAACCACCTTCAAACATCAATTTTCAATATTTATAACTTTTTTTGCTCATGCTGTTCGATACTCAATTTCATTTATTATGATGAGCATCCAAACATCATTGTACGAGTTCATTTGATTTTTTAGATTGATAAATAATGCGACAATACTTCGTTACTGAACTTTCCAAATTGGCGCCGAGAATTGTGATTTTGGTGACGGGTTATACGCCACGACGCCATATAATAATGAAGGCAATCAGGACTCAAACCACGGACGTGACACCGACGAACTCTGTTTGTCCATAAACACTATAACCTGGAGATCATCTCCGGTCTAATGAAGTGAGTTGTTTACGAGGTGAGCTCGAAGAAATATAGAGTCGGAAATAGAAATATATGTAATGCGTAACATAAGAGCCATAATAAACGTTTGAGTTTGTATCAAGATGGAGTAGTAGAAACCCATACATTTTCCCAAAAATAAAAGACTAGTACTGAATGGAGTTTGTAATGTCGCAAGGCGTTCTTATCATCCTCTACTCTGATCATCCTTTATGAAATGTCATGGAGTTCTTTTCAACAACTTTGAAGACCTCGGATTATTCAAACACCTAACATTTCTTATAAAGAAATCTTACGGACTGAAATAGAAAACTTAGAGATTCATCAAGATCTACAAGGATGATATATCAATACTACCTACCACGTGATAAGTAGAAGAGTTCCGTCAAAATTGGTGTTCATTCCAAGAGTCCATTTCAAGAATTGTTTCGCTACTTGGGAGCATTGCCTTATAGGCTGCTGATTGCGTTCGTCAAATCTTTACATACCCCCATTTCAACAATCTTGGTTTCTCCATCAACTTGTACATGGTCGTTTGCCGGATATTTGGAAGGAAATTCAGCTGAACATAATTTGGGTTGTCCATAAATTACTGTCTCTGGGGAGTAGCCTCTTAATCATTTTGAGGCGATTCCTGTTATGTTGAAGCAGTTCTTCAGTTCTTCTTTCAGACGGCCCATTTATAAATACTCTTCGTGTACCCAGGTGTTTTCCCCAGAACTATCTATTTTTGTCACTGACCAGTACCACACATTTTGGATCGCCCAGAGCTGGCTCAGGGACAATGTAGGGAGCTAATGATCCGCGTCTGGAACACTCATCAACTACGTCATTGGCTGTGAGTTCTGAGTATTCAGGGACCTAACACATTATGGTCGGCCAATTTTTTCAGTTCTTCACGAAATTTCCAGACCAGTCTTAATGTCAGTTTTTGGTTCATAAATGTCCCAACTGTAGCCTGGCTGTCTGTAAGAATACTGATCCGCTCTCATTTTGTAGAAACCTCAAAATAATTTTCTTTGTGCATTGCAAGCTTCTCTACACTTCCCTTCAGAATTATTATATATTATATGTATTCCTGACCGCACAGTAGATTCCAGCTGCCCTCCTATGTTCGATTTTCAACCTAACTGCTTACCAAACAATTTATCTATTTGACTGTTCAGCAGATCTCTTGTTCACAATTTGTGAGTTTTACTTTGGAGTTCGTGTCGGAGGTGTACTTCGGTGTTATGAAGTCCGAAAACATATTTTCAACGAATAGAAAACGCTGTCAACAAATAAATTTTCTGTGAGTTCGTGCCTTAAACACAAATGAGTACACAAAAATTATGATCACTATTCGTTTTTCTATATAAATAATAACTCATATTTCCATTATACCTGTAAGGTAAAATTGCGACTGTTTCGATTCCATAACACGTTTCGAATTAATGAAAAAACGAAATATGGATTAGGTGCAGTTATTAATTCCACTTAATTTTAGTGTACTCAAACGTTTAATCAAGTCATTGAAATGTAATATCAAAGTTTGGGTTCAAAATTAATCATCAAATATCTGAACAATATGCTTTCGTTCAATTTAACTCCTGGCCCATTTGAATTCCACGTTGAAATTGGACGGAGAACTCGGAACATCTCTAATTAGTATGTTTTAAAAATCGAGAGATACTTTCGACGAATTGTCTCATGGTTTTAAATCTTTTGAAGGGTCGTCCTGGAACTTCATTAAATAATTTTTTTTACTGAAATGAATTATGTACAGAGAAAAATGTTTTTATGAAAAAGTCACTTCTTTGAACGAATCACTGGCTCGCGAAGGAGAAATTTTTTCAAAACTTATTCGTAACATTAATTTTCTTCAGGGGTATTTCTGTTTCTTAGAAATGTGGAAAAACTAAATTATGAAATTATTAAATTCCGTCGACATAAACTTCTACTGAACATAGTAATAACATTGATAAATGACATTTTTTTAGGACGAATCACAAGCACAACAGGAAAATTCTTGCGGCGCTCTGAGAGCAGTGCCTGTGCGGAAGTATCGATTTACGTTAGAATTGAATTCGCTGGAGATTAAATTCATTTGGAAAAACCTTTTCAGGAAGTTTCTTACACATAAACGAAGTTCTCCAAATGAAAGAGTTTTAAAACAGTGAAGTTTGAGGTGTACTGAGTTGAACCTCAAAACGATGAGCAGTAACAGTTTGTCGCGTATTTCTCATATGTATCGCTCTTGGTGGAATCGAATGTGCCAAGTCACTTGTATATCTTCCGTGAAAGAATCTATAAAAGAGAGACAAATCTCCAACCTTTCTTTCATGTTTCAGACTATCAAGGTTGTAAGTGACGTTCGTATCTCCAATCAAGCAATTGGCTTTTTTTTGGATGGAATCCAGCAGCTTCATGGTATGCTTAGGAGCAAAACTCCATACCTACATGAGAACAATTCTCCAAAAAAGGTCTGATCTGAGCTTTATATAGCACCAAATGTTATTGAGTTGTGTACAGTTTTCTGGTTCGGAACAGAGTTCGGAGCTTTTGAGAAGCAGACTTTTCAATTCCAGCGACATGATTGTGCTTGAACATATTGGTGTCCATTTTAACCCCCAACAAACTTATCGAAGCAGAAAACGGAATTGTCTGTCCTGACATTATTATATCCAGTTCGGAAGCATTCATCTTTTTGGAGAAAACCCATGCCTGGGTTTTCGTGACATTGAATTGAACCTGGTTAATTTCACCCCAATTCGAAATCACCTCTAGATCCTCAATAGGATATGCAAGCTCCTGCTGCCAGTTGACATGTGCATCCGCAGCCAATGTCCTGGAATCCAAGGACAAGCCCTTGCATCAAAGTTTGGCCAGCAAACCCTCATGCCACACACGGTCAAAGGCCTTAGAAATATCGTATGCAACAGCTCTTGACTCTCCATGTTTCTCGATTGCGTCATTCCAAACATGACTGACATACGATAAAAGGTCACCTGTTGATGTTTATTGCCAAAAGCCATATTGATGATCGCTCAAGATGGTAAAGTCTCCCAAATATAAAAAAAAATTATTAATACAGTTTATTGTATGATTTTCACTATACACTTAACTGTATCAATTAGTTTTTTAATATAGATTTTCATCAAGTATC
>WOGL01000934.1:0-12693 GCA_015342145.1 Leptinotarsa rubiginosa
TTCACCTAAAACGATAAATAAAAAAGTTTCCCATTTGATGCGGACTTTATCGGTGACACTGTATGTATATTAGGGTTCCTAATTTGAATAAAGATTTATCTAAACTAAATACCTTTTTTCCCAAATAAGTAAATGCCCAAACAGATGTAATTCATGGAAATCCTATTTACGGAAAGGTATAATAATTGGATGGTCTGATTTGCTTTTCTGTAATAAATTCAGTTTTAATACACAATTGGTACTTTTACTGTTCACCTGTAGGATTGATCATCAGTCATTTGAATCGCATCATTATTATTCACCCAAATTACAAGTCGAATTGTTTGTTTTCCAAATTGAACTATTTGATAATCATTTTTGAATCGCTTCATCAGTTTGAGGTTTCTCGTAAATGTCGAATATTTCTTCTGACATTGTATCTAAGGTTTTCAAGAATAGATAATTATGTTTGAGGACATTACTGATTTTATTATTTTAATATATATTTTTAAGAGGTTTCAATGGAGACGCATCATAACTCCTCTGGGGTTGGGAATTTTCAAACATTTCTCAGATTCAACCAATCCTATATAAATAACGACTCCATCAGGTAACATCAACAGGAACTTTTTTGTTTCTTCAAAATATTCCGTATCGCTTGGAATTTCTGAAGTATAATTCCGATTCTTTCTTTCCAATTTTCTTCATTTTTCGAGTTTCTTTTCAAAATTCTATGAAACAATTTTTGTCCTTGCAACTTCTACTGCACCTTCCAGACCAGCAAATAGTGGTTTAAGTGGTAGAATTCCTCCAGATTCACTATAAAATGGTATTATTCTAGGTATTTTCACTTTACTTTATCTAGATAGGCTGCTCTCCATATGTATATAATGATTCCGTTTCATACCATTTTGAAGGCCAACTATCATTTCGATGGATATCCACATCTAACTAAATGAATGCTTGATGTATATAGGTCAGTCGAATTATATAAAACGTGTTATTCATTATTCAATGCATTCAAATTATAAAATTCGAAAGTTTAGCCATTTTTCAATTGCTGGTTGACAATACATCAAATCAATATATTAATGAATCGAACTTTAGATTATTTCAACTCATATTCAATTTGTTCCAATTTCATTTCAACAGACTCCGTCACCCTCCAGCACCTCCTGACCGGAACAATCTCGATTGACTTCAATTTTTATCTCAATCTTAATGCGAACATTTTTCGATGTAGAAAAAATATTTTAAGCACACATCTTAGTTCAAATCTTAGTCCTGGTTTGAATCTGTTGCAAAGTCCACATTACCAAAAAATACTTTGAGTCCCCGCTCATGTCACACCAAACGCGCCAGTCACCAGTTCAAATCTCAGCTCCAACATCTTTGATTCTATCTATCACCTAACCAATCCGATATAAAAATTTTCTGAGTTCACATCTCAGTTCAACTAAGTTCACATGCGAAAAATAAGAGTTTTTGCTTACGTCACACCAAACGAACCGGTCCTCAGTTCGAATCTTGGCTCAATATATAGTTTTTTCTATTACATCACTGAGCTCAAACTAAAAAAATAAATAAATAATAGTTTAAAAAACTGAAAAAACACGCTTTATTAGCAACACACACTAAAAAATTAAAAATAATTCGAAACTGATTCAGGATTGTGTTCAACATCGATAATAAGTCCTATGACTTGATGTCACTAATGACTTTCAATAAGTCTGAAATCAGAATAAATCTATTTACAAAAAAATTTATTTTGATGTAAAAAAGCGTGGGATGCTTTAAATTATATTTTTATTATGGCTCCAATCTGGTAAACAGCTCCTAACCAAGTATTTATAATAACAATGGATATTTAGCACCCCACGTATTTTTACAACAAAATTAATTTTTTTGTAAATAGATTTATTCCCATTTTAGACTTATAAAAAGTCATTAGTTACATCAAGCCATAAAGTGCTTATTATCGAAGTTGAACACGTTCTTAAATTATTTTCGAATTATTTTTTATTTTTTAGTTTGTGTTGCTATTGAAGCGTGTTTTTCAGTTTTTTGAACTATTATTTATTTCAACGTTTTAGTTTGGCTTGCTATTTCAAACCCATTTGTTTTAATATAAAATATATATGTATGCGCAGTGTGGTTGTCTCACTTGCTCTCACACATAGACTGTGTGAGGAAATTATTTAATCCTGACGATCAGGATAATGAGATAAACTTATGAAGTTATTGTATTGTCACCGATTCTTGATAGGTGTACAAAATTTAAAATACATCTGTTCGTTTAAAGTTAGTCAAAATCGAGTTCAAAGGAGTCCGTTACAAATAAACGAACATACAAGTGAAGCTAATAAAAGCGTGTTGAAATTAAATCCAACAGTCGATCCAAGTGAACCAGTACTATTCCCAGTTCACTTTTACTTTAGGGGTCTCATGTTGGCTAAGGTTAAGTCGCGCACACTGCCTATATGGGTTTAATTCATATCCAAATTTTTTTCACTCATCTAATTCCAAATAACAGATAATTTGCGCAGACATATGACAGATTCAACATTGAATTCATAGTTGATGAGGGACAGTTTAGGTTCCGTTCAATCTGAATCTCAATTTTCCGTGATTAAAAAGTCTGTTAACAGGTCACACCCGTCACGTGGTTCTGGCTGAGAAGGCACGCCAAGTTCAAAATGATGCGAGAATAATTTGAATTTCCCGACAAAAACGTCCGCCATTTCGGGTTCGTAATTGCTTCAATTATTTACTATTCTATTTTTGGGAAAGAAAGATCCACATATTGTGGATTTCCTTTTAAAATATCCATTTTTCATAATTTTCGGGGCTCGAACTATGCCAAGTTGATAAAATTAAAAATTAGTTATGCATTTGGAAACAGGCTTGAATGAAGCAAGCACTTATTGACGGAATTATTATGTAATTATGTGAAATTGGAGATTAATATTATTTAAACGTGTGTCAAATACTTATAAATTATCTCTCCTAAAAATATACTGACTACTGTTGCGTCTCACCCGTGTTTATTAAGTTTGTGATGTTGAATGCCAAGTTGATTGAAATTAATGTAATTTCAAAAAGATTTAGTCTCGAACGGTTGAAATGGTTTGGTTAAAATGGTTCGTGCTATCTTGGTAAAAAACAAACCCAACTTCAAGTACATAGGAATATTCTCAACATTAATCATTGGATCATGTTCATATATAAGGCAAAAATGTTTTACAATTATTATTAAGAAGAAAATTATATTACTATTAGTAACTTCACTTGTCTTCAAATATCGAACACCCTTCGTCATAATCTTGGTTATTTGGTTTCTCTGTATATTCGCTAATTTCAGTCTTTGAGAATTGCTAATCAAGAACTTCTATATTTGGTTCGCCACCTTAATTGGATAACTAGAGATCTATTTACTGGTATCAGAAACTTTTTTTCCAGATTTTATACAGAACTAAGGAGCCATTGTCATTAGGTGGTCTAGTATCGTCATAACAGCTATTCTCATAGCTGTATCTATAGTCATTTCATAAATATTTTCAATTTACGATGGCAGGTTGTCAAGGGTCAAATTCTTGCATTGCATTCCGTCATGTGTGGGTTAATTAAGCACGTCAGTTGATCAGTGAGT
Organism: Leptinotarsa rubiginosa; assembly: GCA_015342145.1. Taxonomy (NCBI): domain Eukaryota; kingdom Metazoa; phylum Arthropoda; class Insecta; order Coleoptera; family Chrysomelidae; genus Leptinotarsa; species Leptinotarsa rubiginosa. The sequence goes on from WOGL01000934.1 coordinate 3,629, forward strand.
GGTTCCTCAGGAATGTCTCTATTAGACACATCAACCACTGTAAATGTTGGCTTCAAGTGGATATTGACTTTTCTAAAGGCTATATTTGATGAAATGATGTTATCGCTGGCCTTATTTCATCATTTAGGAAAGCTTTCTTTACGCGACCATAAATATACGAGGGTATTAACCTGTAGTTTCAATATTACTCAACTCAAGAAGGAACCGCCAATAATGGCACTGTTCTCGGAATGCGTATTCTGATTGGTTACAAATTGTTGAATTTTAGGCTTTTTGGTGTCTAATTTACGACGCTTCAAATTTCATTTTTCCCTTTTTAGTGACAATTTACGATGAGAGTGGTTCATAAATAACTCAAGCATATCCCAAATATAATTGAAATTGTCATGTAAATTGTTTTATCGTCTTAGCTAAGTGGGTGATCCTTGAGTGTACAAGACACGAGGCTACTGATGCTGTTTTACTAGAAACGTGGTTTTATTCTACAGTAGTAGATTTATGTAAGAGTGATGTTTGTTATTTGTTCAACTTAGTCCTCCTTAGGTGATCAGGACTAGAATTGTCCTTATCATAATATAATCGTAATATTCTGCTATGTCTTGGATTAATTCACATATTTTATAAATGATATGGTTTTGGAATTTTCGTATTTCTGATAATCCGAGGGATTGAAACACAAACTGAACTTTTTCTTCAGAGACTTATATTATGCAGTAATTTTTCAGGGTGAACTTTTCAGTCTGTCCTTTGTTACACTTGAGCAGATCCTCTGCGGAAGGTTAAAAACCAAAAAAATCAAGGAATATAGGCGGTTTCGAGAGTATCACTTGTGGTCGGCAGGTTTAGGCCTGAAGCTTAGATACATTTGTTCGCGCTGTTTTTTTGTTCGGAAATATCTCGATAAACATGTGTAAAGACTTATTTTTACTTCAACACTGAACTGTTTTTATGATGACAGAAGTATAAATTCACTACTTTTCTAGAAAAAAAAAAGGATTTTTTTTAGAAAAGTACAAACCATATAGTCATATGGCAACTGATATTAATGATAAATACATTCTAGAAAAAAAAAGGATTTTTTTAGAAAAGTACAAACCATATAGGACAAACCATATTAATGATAAATACATATTCGTTATTAGTGTCAGTTGCCATATGTAGTTGATATTTATATAGTGCTTTTTCGAGTTGAATTTTTTGTTTTCATTGTATTTATTTTCCAATTCTTAATATTCAGATGAAGGGATGTGTGGAAAACTAACATGGTTACTGACTCTAATGAAAAATACACATAGTAGCCAACCCAAAAAAAAATAATGTGCTTCAAATAAACTACCTATCAGATATGGTTTGTTGAAGTTGAGAAACTATCAGTTGATGAAATATATATAGCGCTTATTTTACTGAAAGTTTCTAGTATCCGAACCATAACTGCAATTATCTTTGTTTAATAACTAGGTAAAAACCGTTACTTGCCTAATTTTGACAACCACTGAGTTTTGAGGTCTCTAATGGCTTCATTTAATTCTTCCAACTTGGTTTTTTCGCCATTTCCTCCATTGCTCGAAGTTGACTTCTTTCCACCATCAGTCAAAATATATTTTATTGGATACACATCAACTTTTTTTCCATGTTCATCCTTTGCTAATGTAACTATCCCTGTTAAATAGTGGGCATGATTATTCGACTTAACTGGGAATCTGAAATAAAGATTGGCTAAAAAATTGATTATTTCTACCAAGTAACTTACTTGTCAGAAGCCAATGGAGCGATGTACAAAGGGATTGCCACCGAGGGGTTAGAATTATTAGTGATTCCAACTTTTTTACCTCCAACAAGTGCTTGCGAATATGAGAGATAGACATCCATAGTTATGCTATTGTTCAGCTTCTGAGAGAGCAGCAGAGGGGCTTCATTTATTTTCTCCAGGTTCTCTTTTTTATCATGACGCACTTGTAGCTTTATGGAATAATCTCCTTTCTCCAGCTTGATGCAATACTGAAAAAAGCTTGTCAAAAAATAAAATATGTTGTATTTTTTACTACCTTTGAAGGATAGGCATCACCACAGCCCATTAACTGTTTATTAGAATCATATAAAAACCAAAACTGTGACTCATACTCAGACTCATATAGCATATCACTCAAAAGTGCTAGGTTCGGAGACACTTCACATTGCTTCAATAAGTTGAAATTGTACGACAAAACCAACTCATAAATTTGTCTGCTTGGGGGAATGATGTCCCGAGCAGTCAGAGGTACTATTTTTCCTTCTGAAGGCCTGAAAGAAAAATTTGAAATTGTTGAAATCTATAAGTATCACATGCTTACTTCAATACTTGGACGGAGTTTTTAAGGGTGATAGAAGGATATATTTCTTCGCCTTGTAGAGTTTTGATTTCAACTGTTTGTATTCCATCAGCAGCGTGCATCGTTATTGACGGATAGTTGGGTTTAACTCCATAGAATGAAAGACTATAATCCAGATTGGATACGCCAAAATTAGCCCAGTACTTGGCAATAACCAACTCCAGAATCAGGTCTCCTTTAACGGGGAAACTTATGTAAGAGTCTGATTTAGAAGTCACTGCTACAGTTCTGTTCATTTCTAGGGCTTTGCAATGCTGGCGTGGCATGACCTGAAGTGCATGAATGACATATCTACCACTATCTTCATCCGAAGATAACTTCAAGACAGCCCAAGTTGCCATACTCGGGACAGTATAGTAATATCTTTTGATTGTATTGGGCTTGAAGTTGACTTTATTGTAGGTGATACTATATTTTGGTTCCGTTATTCCTTTAGGTTGTAAAATGGTTATTGGTATCTTGAATACTGGCCCCTTCTCAATGCAACTCACGTCATATGCTTTAATAAATGTGCAATATAAACCTTCGGATAAAGATGACGTATCAATTTTTATAGCAAACATTCTGGTAGCATTAGACAAATCCAAGTGTACTGGAAAACTAATGTAGGTCGCATCACAAGTTAATACAAATTTCTGATTGTAGTAGATCTTAGTTTCCGCCGGAATATTGTCGCAATCAAGAAAGTGGGGTTCAACAGAAACTTTGAAAGTATGGGACGAGGTGTGTGGTTTCGAACGAATATATATCCCTTTGGAGTTTAGTGACCCGCACTGTATTTGAAATCTCACATCTCTATCACACTCTGCATTGAAGTTGACCAGATAATCGAACGCCTTCTCAACCTGTATCAAACCACTGCCTTGCGCTGGAATCTCGACTCCCTCAATGAAAGATGCTGTATTTTCCAAAGCCCTACGAACTACATAAGGCGAATATGACAAGTTTTGTTGAACTAATCCCGACAAAAGGACGGCTACTATCCCAGCAGCATGTGGAGACGCCATAGAAGTACCATTCATAAGCTGTGAATAGCGAAGAGTAAAATTTGGAACGGATGTTATTGCACCTCCAGGGGCACATACATGAACCCCCACTCCCCCGTCAATGGTAGGGCCACGAGAAGACCATGTGTAAGGCGATCCTGAAATCACACTCATATAGATTTCCATAGAATGATAATTTTGCATCCTACTTTCATTAAAAAAAGTGGATGTAGTGTACAATAATATAAAAACATCAAGTTTATCTAATAAAAAAGCATTAAGTACCGCCAGGATCTAAAATTGGACCTATGCTTTTTAGGCTATATAAACGAGCTAAATATTAATGTTTTGGATAATTTCAAGGTTATTGCAGATGGTATTACTATTCAGTGACATGATAGGTACAAATGCATTGCAACTGGAAATCTCTGCTTATCCCAGCCATAAAAACGTGGTGTGATACAATTCAACTGGTACTTCAACATTTTAAAAACAAATTTTATAAGAAATGGAAAGGGTTATATTTTCAGAGAGATTAATTTTTGGGAAAGAAAGGTTTTGGCTATCTACTTCTCCCTCTTTATACAAAAAATGTGAGAATCTTTCAAAGAAAGGAAGGAAGCAATCATTTTCAAAAAAGTAACTCTGTACAGATGTGTAGATCATGCAAAGAAGTAACTTTTAGACACAAACTGGAAGAAAAGCCCTCTCGAAACAACTACTTTCATATAGACATTGAATTATATGAAAGAAAAATACTTTTGAAACAAATACTTTTATATAAACACTCAATCGGCTGGGATTTATTCAAATAAGCTATCGAATATCAGTACCTAGTGTCATCGATGAGATGAGTAAATTCAATCAAACAATCAATCAAAAATGTACTTTATGGTCAAAAAAATGACTATTAACAAAACATCAGTCAATTTACAATAAATTAATTGAAGTAAAAATGGAACAATACAAGGTCTTACGCTTACATGTAGATAGGACATAAGATTCTACNGACTATTAACAAAACATCAGTCAATTTACAATAAATTAATTGAAGTAAAAATGTAACAATACAAGGTCTTACGCTTACATGTAGATAGGACATAAGATTCTACAAAGCAGCAAAGAATTGATTCCATGTATAAATAAAATAAATCAATCGAATAAAGGTTCTGGTACTCAAAATTTGTCTTCAGGATATTCTTCCAAGCTCTAATATGCTTTTACGTAAAAGTTCATTCACACGTTTTCGAAATGTTTTTGAGACTGTAATATTTTTCATTTCAAATGGTAGATGATTTAATATCTTCCAACTCTCAAATATGATGGAATTTTTGGTTTTCGCAAAGGTATATTGGCATTTTGCTGGGTGGTATATTATATTTTTTTGAAAGGATTTATGAACAGTGGTCTACACTCTACAGCAATCATTTTCAAAAAAGTAACTCTATACAAAGATGTGCAGATCATGCAAAGAAGTAACTTTCAGACGCAAACTGGAAGAAAAGCCCTCTCGAAACAACTACTTTCATATAGACATTGAATTACACAAAAGAAAAATACTTTCAGAAGAAATACTTTTATATGAACACTCAATTGGCTAGGATTTAATCAAATAAGCTAATAATTATCATAACATATTGTCATCGATTACATAAGTAGATTCAATCATTCAATCAATCAAAAATGTATATTGTTATGTATATTATTGACAAAACATAAATAAAATAAATTAGTCAATTTACAGTAAATTAACTGAAGTGAAAATAGAACAATTCAAGATCTAAGGCTTACATGTAGACAGGACATAATATTCTGCAAAGCAGTTAAGAATTGATTTAGAAATAAATGTTTAAAAGATGTTCTTTCCGTTAACCAGCTATCGCACCCCTACGAACGACAACCCTCAGAAGTCGAAACTTGTGCGAGCTAAGGACTAATGAGGTCTTATCTTTTAACGTGCATATTCGCCATAAGGAATATGCATGTGAACAGTTTAAATAAAAATAGATTTATTGATAAATAAATACAGAACACCCCAAAAAAGGTTAGTCTTGAGAGTGTGTGTGTGGGGTATATGATATTATTTGCTCGACTTTTAGTACATAAGTGATTCAAGTTATTACTAGAATTTATATGCGTTGATTTGGATTTACTTCACACTAATGAATTGAGGTTATAGAACTATTTACATACGGCGTCGGGTCATTGGGTGTAGTAAAGCAAATATGCAGACTGATTATTTGAGACTTATGTTATCGTGACCTTAGCCTTACTTCGGATTATTCGAGGGTGCACTGTCCCATTGTCGTATAGAACGTTGCCGACTCTCAGGTTGTGCCGCTCAACTTATTATTGTGGCGACCTCTGGTCTGGTTTTTAAAACTTTGAAAAAAGCATGTATCAGGTAAGAACATGAATACACCATTTAGAATGCCACATTTTGTTAAAGGTTTCACTTCGATAAGCAATTACATCCTCCAAATATTACTTGTTTCATAATTAGTATTGTACATTTTGGTTTGAACAGTAACTGAAATTATTTGCTATTATTTTCGGAATTGGTGCCTGGTTAATTTCGAGTGAGATTTTTGTTTTCCTATGCATTCAATATTCGGCACGTGTGTAATCTGTTGCCTAATTTTAGTTGTAGAAAAAATTGGAGTAATGAAACTGTTAGAAGCTGAATAACATCAAATAAAACAAATAAAGCATCTCTGGGTGGAAAACGAGCTTGGCCAATTTTGTTTTTCCATTTCTTCCGAAATCACTGCGAACCAAACCCCCGAGAAATATTTTGACACATGGGTAAGGTACAGTCATAGCTGGGCACCTTTAATCAAATAATCAACTTCTTCAATCCCTAATCTGTTACTAAAAAAGTGAACTTCGTTAAACGTTAAAGCTTTACATTTGGGACGATTCAGCGCAAGTTAACGTTAATCAGTTAAAATCCAATAAAAAATGCTTTTTTATATCGTTGTGTTGAAGATCTTCTTATAAAAACTGTTTGGAAATTAACAGGTTAGAAAAAAAAATGGGTGTAAAATTAGTGTGTTTAATTTAGACATCTGGTATAACATGGATATTGCCCTTCATGAACATTAATAGTTAGTTATCATCTGAAAGCAAGTTTCGTTTAGGCGTCCTTGGAAAAAAGACGTTCAACTACAGCGCTTGAGGGTATAGCAGTATTACATTTGAAAAACTATATTTGTCCTTCGAACTTTCGGCAGCTTTTTGTCGTAACGACTCTTCTACCTTTTTATCCATGCACTTTTTTACTGCATCCACTCGACTGCTGTCATACGATTCCAGCTATATCAATCGGAACTTCGGGTGAAAAGTGGCAAGTTTACCTTTATGTACTGATACATACATTACTTCATTGCACTCATATCTTGGTCATTGAAAGTCGGAATTTTTAGATGAGTTCATAACCCTATGAAGTGAAGACCTTTTCGTTTCCAATATTCCATTGAAAACGACAATAGTAGCATACGTAGAAGGACGAGTGCTGCTACCGTATTACATGATTGCTGATTTCAAAGAGTATGTGCTTTGGCTATAGTACTTCTGTAGGAAGTCTTGAAAACAGTTATTTGTAGAGCAGCATCTGCATCTTTGCTAGCGACCAAATTGAGTTTATGGGCAGCACAGCTCATTTAAACTGGCAAAGTACTGAAGTTTTCTAACATGTCTTCATCGGTCCCATTGCATTGGTTACGATCAGGGTATTTAATATGTTTTCTACTGAAATAAATAAGTCATCTTCTTCTCAGTTTAAATTTAAAAGGTTGGCAATATCATTATCAGATTCCGGCTCTTAATCAAATGATGGCAGATCTAGGAGTATTTCGGTTTTCGAGCCAAATTGCACAAATAACTTAACAAAGATACTGCCGTTGTCCTTAGTAGTCCTTAATGAAAAAAACGAAACATAAGAAAACGCTTAGTTCATACTTTTTTATCAAATAATTATATTGTCCATCCATAACAACATAGGTATAGTTTTCTGTATCTGTAGAGCAGGGAGGGTGAGTGTAAGCCCACAGCACTAAAGCCACATGTGACCCATTGTACATCCTCCCAAGGAGTTGTCCTCCTAGGTCATCGTCCATCCTGTCCTTNGGTGTGTCCACTAGCCCCATATTATGAAGGTGTTTCCTTAGTTGACAGTGGCCAGTCAGAAATCCTACTGTTAGGCGTAGATTTTTCCTGGTCATCGCCAGATATTTCTTCGGCGTCAGCTTCCCAGGGTCGCCCAAGGTGATCCTGGCAAGATTACATCCTTTGATTCCATCCCATCTCTTTAAAGGTATAGGCATCCCATCTCTTTCAAGTATAGGTATAGTTTTATTTCTATACGAAAATAAAAAGAATGAAAAAGAGACATCACTAACCTTGTACTTGTCGACCGGCCCGAACAAACTTGTCAAAACGTGTTTCTCACATCAGCGCGGCGCGTTGCTTGGTAAATAGTAGGTATTGGATTAACAATTAACGGAAGTTAATGAGTCAACATTTTTTATGTAACTTAAGACACACGTGTTTTAGCCTCTTTAATACAAGACCTTCAAAGAATTCATCAAATGCCCAATAAGTCCCCCTTAATATTCATGAACAGACTTCAAACCTACGATACAAAAATACACGCGGCAATTCAAAAAAAACATCTTACTCCAGAAGAGAAGCAAGCACAACAACACAACAAAGTCTAATTCAAACCATGACTCTAAATACTCTCTTGACAGGATTGGAACCTACCAAAGGAAAAATAGTAAGAGCCGGAAACCCAACTTCCATGCTCGAAGCTATTCAAAGAGAGTGAAACGAGAGCTACAACTGTCATATTCTCAACAACAAAAATGCAAATACCATTCAGCACAAAAAACCACAACCCTCCATACAACAAAATTTTTGCAATCTCTGTAAAAGACAGGGACATAGTCAAAACGAATGTAGAGAATAATCACAAAATCCCCAAAATTTGCAAAGACAAAATTCTGCATTCCAAAATGTCCAAAGACCACAAAAACCGCAATTCCAAAATTTTATCCCAATATACCCACAACTGTGACAAATCAAAATAGATCACCAGTAATAAAACAAAATCCTAATCACCAAAGACCTTCGGCAATCCAACCAAACCCGAATTTCAATAAAACAAATACACAGAGAGCACATCATCTCAAACCGCAAGAGATAGTTATACAGCTAATTAACAAAAAAACCAAAACTTTGAAGAATTTTACGATAATTTTTAAGACTTTGAAACGGAAGACTATACTGCTAGTTATCCGGAATACCAAAACTCAGATTAGCAACCGTATAAGGATTTTCAAATAGATTCTATATAACCAGATTCTCCCCCTATCGAAGAAATTCAAACCTACTGTAACGAATCTGAAGCCGCCCCTGACCGATATGCCGGCTAGCGAATAAACACATGACGTCACCTCAAAAAGAATGCTGTCGGCAACCGAGGGTAAAACTCTAGTCGAGTATGGAACCGACTACAGATTTCTAGAGCGATCGTTACCGATATATAAGTCCGGCTTCCCGACCCAAAGGGGAGTTCAGAAAGTAAATCGAGCGGTTAAACAAGGAATTCAAATAGTTGAAATAAATTAAGCGTTAGTTGCTAACGGCCGATTTCATAATCAATATCTAAAGTCCACTTTACCGAAAGGAGACTTTACACTAAAGTCCC
>WOGL01000935.1:0-12678 GCA_015342145.1 Leptinotarsa rubiginosa
AACAATACAGGGTCTAACGCTTACATGTAGACAGGACATAAGATTCTACAAAGCAGTTAAGAATTGATTTACATGTATGAATAAAAAAAATCAGTCCATTTAACTTAAAGGTTCAGGTATTCAAAATCTGTCTTTAAGATATTCTTCCAAGCTATAGTATGATTTCGTAAGTAAAAGTTCCTTCACACGTTTTCAGAATGTTTTTGACTTTATAATACTTTTCATTTCATATGGTAGATGATTGAATATCTTCCGACTCTCAAATATGAAATTTTTAGTTAATGTTGAAGTTGGATTTGGCAGAGATTAATGGCGACCAAAAAATTGGTCGTTCCTTAGTGTGACTCTGTACAAGCAGCCTTGTCTGGGAGGTCACGTACACTATCCATGATAATGTTTCGGAGCAGTCCGTTGTTTAGATGGATAGAGTATAGATATGGATCCATTTCTTGATTTACTATAATTTTTGGTTCCATTGTGAAAGTAAAAAGGTTTGAAACCGAACTGAATTTCACTGTCGGATAGGAGTATATAAGTTGACTTGTGGCTCTTGCCCAAAACTTAATATTGACCAAACAGGGAGTACGCTTTCCCAAAGACTTAAAGAGCATTGAGGTAGTTTCTTGAATGGAAAGATGAATTCCATATTTGCAAACAATTTTTTAGCAGAAGCCATGAGTTCAATCACTATGACGTGTTACATTTAAAAGAGGAAAGTTTGAAATTCAATATTTTAGAAATAAATGGATTCAAGAATTAGGGTAATTCACTGAATGACCAAATAGAAATCCTTTTAGTAGGCAATAGATCTGACAAGTAGTTTAGAGATACCTCAAAATTCTTGTGCACATTTAGAATATACAAAAACATGTAGAGATCATATCTACCTTGACTTCTTTAGTGGGACCCTTCCGATAATGCTTCGGCATTATTAATGAAAAGTTTATTGATGTCTTTTGGTCACCTTAATGCAATTAATTAATGAAGACGAATAGATTTAAACTGCAGCAACAAAATATTTATTTGATTCAAGTATATACGTTTCATTACATTATTTTTATATATATAAAAAAGGACTGTATTCCGAGATAAACTCATCAGACAAGAAATTTCAAATTTTTTGCAACTTCTGAACGGGCCTTTGTAACGGATGTCCCAATAGTTTAGCCATAGATTTGTGAAGCCTAGATGTATCTCTGCCAACGGGCAGAAAGTAAGATAAGCCTTTTTGATCAATTTTTTGTAAACATTCAGATATTTTATTACAGTTGTTACCTCTGTCTACAGGCTCATGAGTAAATAGAGTGTCAACCACAAAGTATGGGTGGTTCAATAATTTACTGATTTCAGCATTTGGTTCCAGAGCTGGGATAGTGTAGGATCTACCATAGAGTATTATAGGGCGAATTATATATCTTGGTGGAAGTTGATTGTCAAAATCTGGAAGTTGTACATGATTGCTTATCTCGGTGAATAAGGAGTTTAGATTGAAAGAATCTTCAACATCACATTGCTTGATTCTATCAATATTATAATTAAACTTTTTTGGATCCCGTGTAAAATCACACTGCCAACTAGAATCATTTTCATTCAAAACCATCAAAGCAAACTCGTGATCTGCATTAATCATATGTTTCAATTTCAGAAATAGTTTAACAATTCTTCTCAGCATACTAAGAGGCGAGAACTTTGATTTTTCGGTAAGAAAAGGTGTGCATTTTTCGTCTTGTGCTCGGTCAATTATCAAAATAATCTTTTCCGGAACATTAGCACTAGTTAGAGAATATTCATTTCGCCCTTCAAACAGATCAAATTCTTTGAAATATTTCTCAACATCATCGTCGTTTTCTTCAATCTCATCCTCCTGAATTTGGACTTGAACTGGTTCTTGTTCAATAACCAATTGCTCCATTGGTTCCGATAGTTGGATGACATTCTCATCGTGAGTTTCTTCTTGTTCGATTTGGATAGGAATTATACGTTCCGCCATTAAAACAAAATGTATTTCCTAATGATTTATGAAAATAAACTATTTCAGGTTTACTCAAAGAAAACCGAACCTCAAAACATGACCTTCTCTTCTTCGTAATTTTTTGAACTTACTTGCTTTCATTTGCTGGTATAGTTAACCAAAATCATAAAGTAGCCAATATTTTGATTCGTATGAAAGAACTATAAATAAAGATACCCGTTACTGTTTTAAATCTGTTTTTTCATTAACCATCCTTCCTACAAACGACAAACCTCATAAGTAGAAACTTGTGCGAGCTAAGGATTAACGAGGTATAACCTTTCAACGTGTGATCCCTAGCACGGGTTGGACGAAAGATAGTTAAAATCGGTCGTTCGGCCTCGCGACTTGAATCACCATTTCACCTCACGATCGATTGAGTGACTGGAACAAACCACTCACACCCAACCAACCGGCTACCGTCCCACCAGCTTTCTCTTCGATAAAATATATTTTTTCGTTCAAAGTGGATATGAGAAGCCTATGGTTAGGGAAATGCAATACCGCCAGTATTTTGTTGTAGGCAATGGTTCAACTGCCAGGGATATATTGGAAGTACATATTAATATTCTTCCTCTATACATCAAATTTCAAAGTTTTATCTGCGTTTCTCATAACTAGTTATATTCAACATTTTATTGATTCAGGTAAGCACTTTTTAGCACCAAACAGTTACGCTTATCATCAATTATCCCATTTGACTGATTGTTTTCGACAGAAAACAATGAACTACGTAGGTTAAAATAGGTCTATTCGGACAATCGCTGAAAAAGACATTCAAAAACCCAGTAAACTCAACATAAAAACTTGAATGTAACAATATTAAAGGAACACTTGTTTTTGTTCATCAAATTGAATTTATTCATTTTCAGCTGAAGATTCATCAATCGTAGAACAATGGACACAACTGAGATCCTTTTTCACACCAAAATGTATCTACCTATAGAGAACACACATTTTTATTCAAATCAAAAAAATTTACTTGGGCACTTTTCACAATCACCCAAATTTTTGTTTTATCGAATGTGCATGATAACACAGTGGAGTCAATAATAATGATGAAATTCACCATTAGCTCATGAATTTTTTCATTTTGAGGGGTCTTCTCAGATTTTTATTTTTCCCTCAATATTTATTTTAGGTATCATAATTGGAAAATAATTCAGCTGTTGACTTATCAATAACACTATTGACTCAACCGTCATATTTTGGACGTAACCAACAATAATATATTTTCAGGTAATTAACCGCTCTCAAAAAATCTGGTTAGTAGCGTTCAAGAAATGATTTTTGGAACAAATTTTTAAGAGCTCACCTCTGTCATTGGTCTTGTCATATGTCAAATTCCTCTGTCAATTTTAATCTGTCAGTTCTTGTTCTTCAGCAAATTTTTGTTCTTGTTACGTAAAGAATCGATCTTTTACTTCTAATAAAACCAATTTGTAAAAATGTTTTTCGACCGATTTTTTCCAAAATTACTCTCTGTGAAAGCTCAGGAAGAAGAGGAGGAGGAGGAATTACAAGATCCCCAACAAATTCTTAGGGTATGATACCCATCATAGTGAAAACAAAATATTTGAAAAGATGTTTCATTTTCAGGACAAATGCAAAGAAACAGAACATTGTAAAAATTTAGCTGAGAAGTATCAAGCTTGCAATGACAGAGTTAATTCACGAAAACGCACCACTGAAATATGCATGGAGGAACTTTTTGATTGGTTACATGCTGTGGATCACTGTGTTACTAAAGATCTCTTCAGCAAGTTGAAGTAATTGTAAGAATTTTTAGAACACCGTAGAATTTGTTATATACAATAAACTTTGTTGGGATGCCAATAAGTTTTTAGAATAAATAAGTTTCCATTCGATGTTATTTTTTCCTGATTTGATCTTTCCTGAAAATTTTAAGGTGTTATTTGTCATGGAAGTGAAGGGACAAAGACAAACGAAAAGACTGATTGGCGAAACAAAGCTGAACAGAAAAAATGGACATTGAAAATTGTCCCCACTGTGGCTGGCCCTATGAAACTGATCAACTTCCATACAAGTCCTAGTTCTTCAAGGCTTGATGAATTGGAATTACAAATGAAAGATCCTTTATATTGTGTTACTAAGTGGCTAAGAAGCCTTTCAGTATCACAATTTACTACAAGGTTATTATGGCCATAACTGAAATAATTTATCTCAATGTCATGTAGTAATGGTATATTCAAGAAACACTTTACTGTAAGGTTATCACTAAACAGTTTTAAAACATGTGTTTATACAATTGCTTTTTCAGGCGAGGAGTATAGACACTCCTGAAGAAGCTATTGTACAACGAAACGTGTTACATTTTTGTAAAACTGTTTAGTGGAAATATCACAATAAAGTGTTTCTTTAATACTTTGGGGATTTTCATCAAGTATCGGCCGATTCCATCACCTGCTACTAGTACTACTTTGTAAAACTTCCATACGACAAATAAAAGTTAGTAAAGTATGAATCTAAATCTAGTAACTGAATTAATAGAAAATTGGTGATTTCACAAACACCATAAACAAATTAATGATGATATTATACAGAAAAAATGCCTATTGGAAGTGAAGCAGAAGTGCAAAGGCTTGACTTCTGCAAAAGAGAAAGTACATATACAAAAAGGATTTATTATTACCCATTCATTAAATGAAAAACATCTATGAGTAATCAACATTAATGAAAAACTAATTTTGTTTCTCAATATTTTTTGGCTTTTTAACCTCCCGCAATCTAAAAAATTATTAATTCCAAAAAGTATATTATAAAGGGCCAACCAAAAAATTACACCATAATATAATCAATTATCAGTAAATTGGTGTGTTTATAAATTTTATTTATTTTTCATAGAAATTATAAATATATAGTATATAATTTGTATATAGACTATCTACAAAGGTGTATATCTAGGAGGCAAAGCCATATTCACTTAAAAATAATGGTACTTGTTTCATGTGTTTCATGATTGACAACACTGTTTTTTGATTGATTTTTTCAAATTTCACCACGACAATGAAATTATTTATAGTGTTTGTTTCAGTTATATAATGCCTGGATCTAAAGCATTTGGGTATGCTACTTTTCAACCTATGAAAATGATTAATTCTACTAATAACCGCGACACGTGTTTCGCTATATAATAGCTTTCTTAAGCTGGACTTTGGCGAGTTCTTAATTTGAACAGAAACTTTCTTATGGAATACTTCAAAAAAAAAAAAAAAAAACGCGTTAACGTTTCAAACTGACCAATAGANGTTTCAAACTGACCAATAGATGAATCCGTCGAACCAATCAGGGTAATCATCTTGTATATTATATCTATGCTATTGAAAAGGATCACAGAGCACATAGTAATTAGTAATCTGTCAGTAGACAGAACAAACGTCAAATTATAAGGTTTTTGTTGAAGAGGTTAGCCGTTCAGATTCAGAGTTCTGGAATTAGAAGGAATATAAGTTTTTAAGTTAATCCTCAACTTTGAAAATGAATTGGGAATTGAGAGGTGTTGATCGGTATCTTTTTATACTTGATCTCTTGTGTTGAAAAATAGACTTGTATCCAAAATGGATTCACAATTTAGCACTCCTTCACCGCCCCCACCGACTGAACCTGCCCCGAAATTGCCTCCTCCATTACCTGCTGTAAGTTAGTTGGTAATCATTTTGCTTTGTATAATTTAGTACATTCTCGACAATGATATCTAGATTTATTGATCTTTTTTGCTACCTTCTTATTTCAATCCCTCATGTTAATTTTGTTAGTTGAGCTTAGACGCAAGTTCTTTCAGCAGCTTTCTTTTAGAAACAGGATATTTTTTGCTGTTGGGCACATATATTATTTAACTATTGCTTCCAACTATATTGATCAAATGAAACCACCACCATTGGCCGAGCGTTTCTTTCTACGTCATATGTAGTACAAAGTCTTGTCAACATCTGTTTCTTCTAAACCGTTTCACATCCTTCTCAAAATATGATGGGATTAGATTATGTTGTAACAGTTTTATGGTCAGGCAAGTGTCCATCTTATCTGGTCTCTATAGCTTTTACTCCGAGAAATTCCTCCTCAAAATCTGATCAATCATTTTTCCAATCTATACAAACTTCAGATTTTAACTAACTTTTTTGATCATATCTACTTTGCATAATTACTTCCATCAAGTATGAATTGACATGTCAGACACGCATCTAGTTGGTATTCTGTCAATGAATTCAAAATATCTATCTATCTAAAATATATGGATATCAAATATATAGAAATCAAATCGGCAATAAAAGAATTACAAGTAAAACAAAAACCAATTTTGGAGTAGATCCTTTTTTCTGTTGGAAAGTATTTTCAGGGATACCTCAACGTTCAATCTTGGAACCCAACTTATTTCAGAATTTACGAAATAACATTTAATTAAACTGGTCGACTATGCTGATGATACTAATCTGTCATTGAGAATATTGGAAATGCCATAAAACAAGCCGAGTTAGTATACATAAATACATACACATGGGTTCAATTGGGATATATGAATGTGCAACAGTTCATCCCAAAATAGGATGATGCAGGGGATAAGTAGATGTGCAGTTTATGGACAGAAGCATTATATATTCTGGGGTGCTGTTACACTAACCCGAAGTAAAATCCTGAAAAATGATGCATTGCTGTAGGAGTTTGTATTCTAAATTCTTTGTTAGATTTTCGAACATTTTATGATAATTGGTAGACCTTGGACTTTTTATTTTGGAATGTTTTCATAATAGGAGTTTGGATTTCTTTTTCTGAAAACATGCTTAATGACTGATACACTGCTCTACCTCTGTTATTTTAGTTGTTCTGATTATTGAAGTCCTTAGCGGAATAATGCCATATCTACACTAAAACCTCAAAATTATATCAGCTCGCTACACTACAGCAGCAATCTTGGCTGGACAAGTGCAGAAGGCTGTCATTTTTGGTTTACTATTTCTTCTCGGGGCATACGATTTTTGAACCCAATGATCATTTACTCTTCATAGTGTGGCAGTGGTCATTGTTCAATAATGGTGGCATCCTATCAAAATAATCTTTAATAAATGTTCTTTGTCTGCAGAGACCTGTTAGATCTGATTTACCATTACCACTAGAGAAACCACAGGCTGATCAGGAGGAAGATGTAGATGACGACGAAATATCTCAACAAATGACACAATCATACAGTGAAATTTCTTTCAAATCTGGTTTCAGTCCGGAGAGCGAAATTCCAGTATCATCAACTCTAGAATCCATATCTTTAGTAGACGAAATCAAGCAGAGACCTATGACATTACCTTGCACCCAAAATTCACCAAGTTCTAAAAGGTTGGTTCCACTGAATCTGGAGGGATCCATCCATGTAGAAGGGAATATGACACATTTCGTTGCAGAAGATTTGGAAAATAAAATAAGACTATCTAGTCCCGTTGCCAAAAAAGGTGAACAAATTTCATTTGCCATACATCTGTTGTCTCTCTGTAATGAACGTTTTTTTTTTTTAGATACGCCCATTATATCTAGTAACTCTCGAAATTGTACGCCAAGCCCTCTTTACCGACAGTTACTTGTACCTCAAGTTGGACAGCTTGATACTGCTCTAATCAATGATTTAGAGTGTGAAGCACATAGAATGGCGACATCGATTGATAACTTGATAGAGAATCTCTCTGGTATTTTACATTCTGTATGTACTTTCTTATAAGCGTATGTGTCAGTTGAAACATTCTACTCGGTTACTTTTTGAATGTTTGTTAGGTTGAACATTCCATGCAAGGAGTTGATTTTGAAGACTGACTTTTCAGCTGACACCACTATTTTGGATCTTTATTTTCAATTGGTAGTTTGATTTTAGATATCGTCAATAACAGCAGACAACGTTGATGTTTACAAAAATGCGGTGGCAAAGATGTCTGATGCCATGGATTCAAATATCAAGGTATGATTAGGTTGCAAAAGACAGGATCAATTGGTGCAACACTACTGTTTCAGAGCATTTATACAATGATGGCCAAAGCGGAAGAGGTTACACAATCCATGAAAATTATAGAGGGGCATGCTTCTAGAATGTATCCTTTTATTGAGTATTTATTTTTAAATTTAGAACGTTTTCATGCATTCGAAATTATTCATTTAAATTACTTTAAATCAAGATTATCAATCATCTTAAGATTTTAATGTTATTTTATACTTTTCTTCAACGTTGATTCAGTTCACAGCTAACTTTATAAAGATGGTTTTTGAATTCAATTTCATCTTTGTAATTGAAATGATTGGGGTATATTTTTTTAACCTCATAGAATTGAAGGATACTAACATTTCAGGATAATTTTATTTTTGAAGGATTTCTAAAAGTTTCAAAAGGTCATAATTTATTTATAACATTCAACAAACCTCTAGTATAGTGTGTTAAGTTTCTATGGCCGTTCTCCAAGGTTTGTTGAGTGACACTAGAATTTTCTGGTCTTTAAAATCAGATATGTGCTGTGTGTTCTTTGAAACGAGTGTTAATGGAGTGCTTAGCCTGGCTGATATATATTTTTTTTTGTCACAGACCTCACAGCTTATTTCATATAACCCCAAATTTTCATTTTCCAACATCCTGTCTTTGGGGTAACCTATTATTTCAACAAATGTTATGGTTAATATTTTATATTTATAATGGAAATTTATATCTTTACACAAACTATGACAACTACGATGAAATTTTCATGTTTAAAATCGATATATAAATCAAACATAACTTTTTTCTTAACCAGAAAACAGAAAGGAAATCAAGAGACTTGTGGATCTTTTTGAGAGTTTCATTTAAACTGTTATTGTGAAATTTTATTCTCATGCAAGAATTGAGACATTGGTTGCTGATATAATTTTCAGGTGATTCAGGAAAGTTTTTTCCTGAATGTCTAAGAGTTATTCAACTTATAATAAAGTACTGACATATATCTCTTTAGTTTTTTTCTTCACAAATTATTACAAATGTAACCAAATATTTAAAAAAAGTATATCCAACCCAAGCTGTCGTCTTTGGACTGTTTTATCTCTCTGTCGAGTTCATTAGGCAACATAAAAGGCCAAGCAGAATTTCCTCTTCCTGCTTTGGAAACATCAAAATAATGGTCACACCAGATTTAAGATCATTGTTCATAAAAACAAAATCAATTCTACATGATATGTAACCTCTTATCTACAGAGAAGAGTTTTAAAATTCACATAACAAATATAAAAACGCAATCTTTTTGGCTCAGCCTGTAACTAGTCTTCACAGAATCATATTTTTTCAAATTATAAGAGTTGCTTATTTTTTTTTAGAGTAGCTAAGCTTGTTCTGGACTGCTAACTTTTTGTAAATTAATAAAATGAATGTCGTTCTTGGAAGTTTTTTATTCGGAATATTTAGTAGATCTATTGGAAACGCTCTTCCCTCACCTGAACAAAAATGCTGTCTCTCGACGCATGTTTCGCTAACAAGTTAGCATCATCAGGAGTTTTGGTTATATCTTGATGACGCTAACTTGGTTAGCGAAACGCGCGTCGAGAAACGGCATTTTCGTTCTGGTGAGGTAAAAGTGTTTTCAATAGATTATTTCACGCCAGAGATTCCAATTAATACTTATCAGGTTTATTAAGTTTTTTGAATTGTTTGTGTTGTCAATCTCATTGAAAACCTCACACAAGCAAAAACCCAGCACTATTATTCGATGTCAAATTTGGTTTAAATTTGTATTCAGCAAGTAAAATAAAGAAATGAATGAATATAGATACCAAAAATCTTATATTTTATTGAAGAACTTGTTAACAATATTAAAATATATATTGAAGTAACGTTACACAATATAAAGTATTTAATGGAACATAGGATAATAAACACAATCAATGAAACCAGAGCAGTACTTAATCGAAAGTTCTGAGGTATTGACCGATTTCTGCGGTTGCGTTTTTTCATTTAATTCGAGGTGGTATGATAATAAAAAAGAATGTTTTGTATATATCAATTGTAACAAAAACTGCGGCAAAAAAATTGTTATTTCCTTACCAACTGCTACTCGGACTAAATTTCAATTGATAGTGAATCAGGTATACAGGAATATATCTTGTACCTAAGTATTCATTTGACATCAGTTCTTCACAGATTGCATTGATGTAGGAGGATATTAAACAAATTTGAAGCTAAATTATCTTGAAACTTGCATTAGATTGAATGACAACCAAGCAATCATTAATAGAACTTAAACACTTTTTACTGAAGTCTTTTTATTCATTACATTCTTCGTCATCAAAAATAATAGGATAGTTTCATATTGTGTAATCAAACCTTGCTGTGATTAAGTGACCAGTTCATAAGAAACGAAGAGTTTATTAAAATATGGCGTAACATTACGAAATGCCCTTTGACAAAAATCAATTTTTATATCATTTCATATAAACTGGATATTGCATTAAATATTCTAAAAGCCTAAGAACGGCAAATATACTGTCAAAGCTATGGAGTAGATCGCAGAAAGTATCATTAAAAAAATCTTCAAGGGAATTCTCTAATTCCGATTCGCTCTACTGTTACTTTCAAATTTTCATCTCTTTCTTTGGTAGAATTGGCATGTGGCTGATAATCTTGTTGAACATACAGGAAAAAATAAATTATCAGACACTGAATCCAAAAAAAATCATTACTTTCTGTGGGTCTGACTTTCATTCACAAGGGTCTTCCGATGTGATGAATATTGATATGGAAACTAACCAATTTGGGTTGTTAATGAAAATATAAAAATTTGAGTTCGTTTTTTGTGCGAACATCTACATTTGAGGAAAAAGTAGTATTACAAATATTGGAACTTTGAACTAAGAACTTTGCTCTGATTTACCATTCCAAAGAAGGAATAAAGCTTTGTATTCATTTCATATTTGGACTGATAAGGCGCAAAAACATAAATCTCATATTGTAAAGTGAAACACATGTTGTGGTTTTGTAAACTGTTAAATGACAATCTCACAATGAAGTGTTTCTCGAATAAAAAATGGATAATAAAAAAAACAAACTGGAAAAAATATATTTATAATCTAATTTATAGCAATTTTATGGAACATTTGACAGTGAACTGTGATAAAGATTGTTCCACAACCTTCAACTCAAACACAAAAATAACTTCAAGTATAAGAGCTCATAGAAAATCTGAAACTTCTGTTTTTGAAAGATGTGTTCACATGGTAAATATCGCAGATAACGGAATGTATTAGTAAATATAATTTGACAGTAATTCCTCGCGTTAGTATTTCTTTGGTAGTAAAATTAGTGAAGAGAAAAATCATGTGCAATACATATTTAACAATCGAAAACATACCTGATGCATGCTAAATAATGAGTCAAGAACTCTGAAATGCTTTCAGTCAAAGTTGTTATTGATATAAGCTTCTCATCACATTCAGTCATGGCTTGATCCTAATAAAATCGTACATTATTTATACAGATATATAAAACATTAAACTTGGATAAACACACTATTTTTGAGGCGATGTTGAATTTATCTAGTAGATACGATTATCATCCTCGGTTATTGATTTGTTGCCACAATCATGCTATTCGCTCACTTCAATTGACAACATCCAAACTCGGTTCTTATCCAGCAAGAACAGATCCAGTCTAGCTTGCACCGGTTTTCAAAACATCAAAACACACTTTGCATACCCGGACCGGTTTGTTTTCTCCAAATTTAATGATTGGCACTTCTTGATCAGAGCATTTGCTGCAAAGTGCCCTACCGCAGTGCCTGCAGTGATGTGTCCTGACTGTGATCGAGAAATTTTTGCCACACTCTTGACACGAGTCGGTGCTTGTCCAAGTTGCGGGTTGGGATAGTTGATCCAGAAGGCGATTGAGAAGTTGCTTGCTGGGTACCTACAATAAATCGAGATACAGATTAAACAGTGGGCCTTTTGCCTTTTTTGAATTACCTGGTAATTGAAAATCGTTATTCTTTCGTAGTTTTCGGTAGAAAGGCAAGCGTTTGCCTTGACCAAAACACGGCAGAGATTTGCGTGACCTTTCATGTAGGCTAGAAGTAGAGGTGAATTGCCCTAAAGAGAAAATATTGATTAATTCATTTATTCATCAGTAGAAAAGGGTCTTTCTGTAATAATTGTAGCGGGTATCCCAACAGTGTGTATTTAGCTGATATTTCGATAGAAATCTTGTACAATATGTACATGATAGCTTCAACGAGAATAAGCTTGAGGTTGGACTATTCTTTGATCTGTCTCGTGCATTTGACACATTCAACCCTAGGTATCTACAAATAAAACTGGAAGCTCTAGGCATCCGAGGTCCAATTCAAAGATGGATCGAGTCATATATGTCCGGTAGTTCTCTCAAGGTGCAGGTTGAGAAGCAGTTCTCCGAAAATTTTTATATAAAGATTGGTACTCCCCAAGGTGGGGTTCTTGGGCCACTGCTATTTCTGCTATATGTCAACGACCTTCCTAACCACATTAGTCAAGGACGTATTTTCGTATACGCAGATGACAAAATCATTATTACAGCTGAAACTATCAATCAGGTACAGGCTAAAATTAGATACTGTAATAAAATAATTTACAAACTGGTGTGAAGTAAATCACCTTATCAATAATGCAAAGAAAATGGTCTCCATTGAATT
>WOGL01000936.1:0-12675 GCA_015342145.1 Leptinotarsa rubiginosa
CCGGCTAAGATTTCTGATAGTGCGGCAAGCCGGTATGATTTTAAGATTCGAGAGTAGAGAGGGCATCATTCCACCAAGTACTCCAACAATCAGACAATCAACTATTCTTATTATTATTATTATTATTATTATTATTTTCATTATTATGTATGTTTCTACACAGATTCAAATACATGAAAAATTCTGTTCCACTACTTGAATGTTTAGCAGAATGGGACGCGGCATTACATACACGCATTCAACCATTCAAAATTCTCCTAAAGCAATTCCCATAATTTCTTTTCTTCAAAGATCAAAGATACCCATCCGATAGACTTCTCTCCGAAACACTTCAATATATATGCAAAATATCACAATAAGAAACAAAACTATACACTCCTCAGTACAGTCCTGGTGTGAAAGAAGAATATAGCGCTTCAATACTCTATAATACAGTAAAGAGAATTGCAATGAATCTGAAATTCCATTATTTTTCAGAAAAGATCAATTTTCAGCAAATAGCGACAAAAATTTAATACAATAATAAAAATTTTGTTCACTTAGATTTTTTTATTTCCTTATCATTTTTATTTTTCATTTGGATAATTCATCTCATTTAATGTTATCTTTTTTTGTTTCAGGTAAGCTGAAAAAATAATTGGTGGAAAATTAATGACTCAACTTAGGCAGGTAATTTTTTTTATATTTATAACATGAAAGTGTCTCCCTTCCATGTGGGAGTCAATGTAACAAGAGTTTGATAAAAGTTATCTCTAAAAATTAGCATCTGTTTTTTTCTATAATTGTCGAACAGTTCAATTTTTTCTTCGGTTTATTTTTATTTCACGTCTCTTTCGTAATTCAACAGAAGAGAATACATATTACCAATTCGTTTCCGATATAAACAAGCCTCTGAAAAGATACGCTTCGGCATTGTTTTTGCAAAACCATTCACCTGAATTATCGAAAAACCTTACAAACGCTACAAACAGAATAATTACAAATTCCCAAATTGCGCACGTATTGATTTTAAACCAACCTGACAATTAAAATGCAAATGAACGTTTTGGTATAAATTATTGTTTCAGTTCATTTAGAAATTGGGTCAGAATAATTGACGATTACAATTACGAAAGTATCTTTCATTACACGAAAGCAATTTGAAGGTAATTGAGTGTATTTCATTAATTCGGTAGTTGCCTACGCTGATGAATTTCTTGCTTTCAGACGATTTTCTGCTGTCAATTCCATGTAGGGTAATGTTTATTAATATTCAGCTATTATGAATTCAGTGCTTTGCTTTGGAATCGCAGATTCATAGAGACATCATGTTGGAATAGCTGTTGAGAACCAAGTTGATTTTTATATTGGCACAAAGTGTTTTCAAAATATTATATTTCTGATAAAAGTCAGCTATTCTCAGTCTTTCTGAAGAGGAAGGTGACAGCAATGAAATGAAACTTCTTTGGACTGATTCAATATAATCTATATAAATGATAAAATTCCAAGGTCCTTCATTTTAGTTTTTGATTACAAGACTTATCAACAGTAACATAGCATCTAAATATATTGTAAAAACATTTTATATAACTCTCACCCGACGACGATTATCTGGCCAAGTGTTACACTAACAAAGTAAATGAAACAGGCAGAATTAGTTACACAGAATTGGCTGTTCTGTAATCAACTTTTCTATCGAGGCATTTTAATTTTCTAAAATGATTGTTTCTAGGAGTTTAGTATAGAGTGCACATAATATTGAAATAGGACCTTTGGTTTACAACAACGAAATGTAAGTTTGAGACGTATATCTTAATCATAATATACAATTCTCAAAAAAAAGTCATGCTCAAATACACTCAATAATCAACGAATGATCTTAAATGGAAGCTGTTGTGAGTCTCACCCCAGCCATTCATTCTTCCATAGAACCAGATCAACCACAACCTGTTTGGCATATGGAATGTTGGATAAACCTGACACTTTTTACTATTGGCCTCAATATCAATCAGCGTAAATAAGTTTTATGGTACACAGCTTCATTGCACATGTTTAGTCCTCGTCAAATTGCCGTTCAAATCGTAAATCAAAATAGCGAATTATACAGTTATGAGAGGTAATAAAAACATATTTGCAATAATTATGTCATAAATTCACTGCATGGCATTAAACGGCGATATTATAACTAACAATGAAACGGTAAACGTCAAATCACTGAAACGATGTCGATCGATAAATCTTCTGAGTATCCTGATCAATCGATCTGTGGCCAAGAATTCTAAAAAGATGAAACAGTGCGACTTGTAGTTATGCTCTGCTAACAGTGAAACTTCGTGCTTTTGTAAGTGCTGGTAAAATCACTTGAACATTTGTTAAATTGGTCAACATAATTTCCATGTTCCATGAATTTGACAATGAAAATGACAAAACTACTATTTTTTTCCTTCCGATCATCTGTATGATTATTACGACTTGAATTAATCTACAAATGTAATGGAAGCTTGTATTTCTTTCTTTTGACTAAATTATAAAATGGCTGAGAATATATAATAACATTCGTTTCATCATATTTCCATCACATTACACCATGTCCAAATGTGTAATATGATACGATACATGAGAAATAAAAATCTTTTATTTTCTTAGTTTCAGTCTCTAAGAATACCCTGCGAACTGTTGGAATGAAATATGCATTGCTTCAAGCCAGCAAAAATAATAGGTATGAACGATATAGAAAACATGAAACTGCAAGGAAAAGTTGATTGAAGTAAAATAAATTTTATGACCTCCCCATTTAATTCATTCGATAGGTTTCCCAATTCGTAAAGTAGTTTCATATGTTGACACAAACTATGTTCGTGATATTGGGGTATCTTGGGGTCTTGAACCCGATTCATACAGTAACTGTATAATTAGTTCGAACCTAATTCGGATGAATGCAATGTAACTCTGCGTTTTTTCCTTGAACATTTAAGGTTTCATGGGGCATTGTCGCGATGAACTCGTAGGTCATTATTTAGAAATTATTTTCTTATCTCCAGGTTAGTTTGTATCGCTAACAATCCTGAAATATATTCTTTAGTGACATAAAATCGTGAATTTAATTGTGCGTTCGTTTGTGTTCAGGTTGATGTCATCTGGGTTATGGTCCCCGTTGGCATATACATCGATGAAAAACATCCTCATTCAAAGAATACCCTTATCATTTGTTTGAAAGAGATGTTTCATATTTATAGAAGATAGTCTTTTCCAAGCGCCAATTAACTCGAAAAGTCGCTCATGACAGCTCCCCATTGGCTTCCCCAGGGTGCTAACCAGAGCCTGTACAAGTATGAATGAGATTTTTAATGTCATGAATAATTTTTGATCATATTCACCTGTCTCTCTCTTTTTTCGAACGAATTTTCACACTACAGGGGTAAATGACAATAAATAGGAACATTATATAAATAAATGGCACCAACGAAAATCCACAACCTCCTGGGGGCCGTATTAATGATATAACCGATATGATTGATTCCGTCGTAGTCGCTTTATTTATTTCTGTCGGAATGCAGTGGGTAGGCGGTGGTCCACAACTCTTTCTTTTATTTTTTCTTTTTGTCTGCTAGTTTGTTTTAGAGACCGGGCCAGGTGTTTTAACTGTGATGAGTATTATTTATTACGAAGACTTGACAGGTTATTTTGTTCGCGGGGTTAATTAGATTTATGATGTATTCTGTTTTGTTGGTTTAAATGATTTTGGATGGGTGTGGTAATATGCGAGCCGCTTGACGGCTGGGCCGTGGTGGGATTCGAGAAAGGAGGTAAGTGAATTCGCAGACAGAACTGGCTTTCAGTTCATTCCGTTCTTACAATGATGACAAGATGGTGTAACTAATTCTTGGAAGAAATATGACGATACATATGACTGTAAACTGATTTAGAATTCTTCATTTATGCAAAGTGTTGCACTCAAAGAGATTCAATTGAAATAAAACTCTCTACAGAAATCCATTAATGATTTGTGAAATACTGTTCGATTATACTTAGCAATGTTATATATTTAGCAATGTTAGTAATAGTTTGTAGGTACTACAGCAGACTTTATCAAACGCCGTAATGCAGTGTTCTATTCGCTTTTGGAAAGTGTATGTGGCATTTTTCAATCCGAAAGACATACCTATGAATTCTCCAAGAAAATAGTGTCATATTCACAAAAAAATAATTTTGCCTTTCTACTTTTGTATCACTATAGAAAGTAGAACAATTTTGTGACGAAAAAGAAAATAATAAATTAACTCGATGAAAACTCTACATAGATGTGAGAATCATGCATGAAAGTTTTTTCAGACATAAACCGGAAAAAAGATTTACTTTGAACATCTACTGTCAAATGTGAACATTTAATTACTTAAAAACCCTTTTTTATTGAAATGTAGTTTCTCACTTTCCGATTTTCATTTTTTTGAGTGAAATAATTAAATTATATCTTCCAATAGCAGATATTGAATTAATGAAAAAATAATTTTCATGTGATCTGCATGTACTGAATATTAAAATCTGTGGTTGTTGAATTATGAAAAGTAGACGCTCCAAATATTGATGTTTGGATACACCATATATTTAAAAAATGGATTTGTTTCCTTCAAACCTGAAATCAACAAAAATGCATGAGCCAGTACATTGCACAAAAATTTAAAACAAAATTTTGGTCATTATAAAATTTATCTTTAGTGACAGATTGAGCTATTCCAATAATTTTCCACCTTTTTTGCAGTCCGTTGAAGTGATGAAGTGAGGGTTTCTATAAATAATTATTATTATTTGTATAAATTTCATCAATGCTTTCGAAATTTCATCAGATGAGTCGAAAAAGGGATTTTATCAAGTTTGACTTTGGGTAGTTTTTTCTGAACGATGATGAGAGTTCAGAAGTTTTCTATAAACAATTCCTAATTTTTTCAGTTGGTTCTGTGTATACTAGATATATTTCATTTTGAATTCTAAAAACAACTCTTTGGATAGTGGACGGGGCATTTCAAGCTCGAATGGCATACTCACAAATTCATAATATTAATTGTTTGGAGACAGCTCACATATTTTATAGAAAATGTCTGAGTGACATCTATCGACAATGATTCATTTCTAGTCAGCAAAAATTCAATAGCAAATCTGTTATATAAAGAGGACTCTCACAGAATCTGAATTATTTATTGATCACCGTTCATTAACGGAACCGTTTTGTATGGAACTGACCTATTCTTTTTGGCACTCTACCTCTCCATCACCAAACAAAATATATGGGAAACTTAAAAAAAATTAAGAAATACCTACTATGAAAACTCTTTGTGAATATATATACATCACGCAGATAAGTTTTAGATACAATATGAAAGAAAGTACCGTTTCTAAACAACTACTTTCATATGAGTACTCAATTACACTCAAATCACTTTTCTTATTCAGTTTGTTATGTTATGATTATGAAATTGAAACAGATATCACCAAAATATATTTGGTTTATAAGTTCACCATTGAATCAATCTATTCCTGATTTTGAATAAATATCAATAATATTCACTAGTTCTTAGAGAACACTTGACCGAATATAAAGAGAAGCTGAATGAATGCAGTTTCAGACTAAATTAATTGTCGATATCATTATTGTTGTTGAATTATCCCGGATTATATATTCATGAAAATTTCACCGATAATTCTCATCCCACGAAAGAATCCAACAAACATTCATAGCCGGATCTCTTCAAAAACTAAACAATTAATTCGAAATAATGAAACGATAATCATGTTATCCACGTAACTCTGTTCCACGACCCACACGAAAAATCACTTAACAGAATGAGCCTGTCGAAATAATTCCTAGACATAATTATATAAACTATAAAACGTTGATGAGCTATTTCCTCGGCTCGAAAATAAACAAACGCGATCCGCGCATAACAGATCCCTTTCTGTTAGATTTTTTATAAGTTGCCTCGTTAACCGGCGTTTACTCGCAATCGTTTTATAAAAGCTAGGAATAAACATATGCATGATTATTTTATGGACTGTATTAGTTTATGACAGCAATAAAGTGCCGAGCAGTAAAAGTGAGGCACAGCGATGGTGGGCTAGAATTTATAGTCTATTGTTGTTGATGAGTATTGAAAATTTCACGACCTTGAGTATGACCCAGAATTTTTGATACTCGTTTTGGTTTCAACTCCATGTATTTTCATAGGTTGAAAATGTATTGTTCTGATCTCTGTGATTATTTTTGTTTCGAGTGAAAACACACAAAGTAACTTTCATTATTTCATTCGTATCATTTTGAGCTAATGAGAAGTCATGATTCGCTGAAAACTAAATCCATCCAACAAACAAACTAACCCAAAACGAAGATAGATGAGTGATCAATGCATGATCACCACTCACATTTGCATCTATTGGATGAAATAAACAAGCCTCTTTACGCTGGCCAATCAGATTTAACTGTAAACAGCTGGCGGAATTCATTTTACAATGTCGTAGTGGTCAGTTACGTTTTAACGCCTGTGGTGTTTACATATACGATATTTTGAAGTTTAAAATTTTTTAAATGTCAAATTCTGATGCGGCTGAAAAGATTGCTAGTTTGTGTCTCTACACTCCACATAAAAAATGTTTCTATAACCAGCCCCATATAAAAAAAAAATTCGGTCGTTCCTTAGTACAAGCAGCCTTGTCTGGGAGATCACGTGCACTGTGCATGATAATATTTTGGAGTACTCCGGTGCTCAGATGGACAGGGTATAATGTCTTGTATTATTTGTAATCTACATACAAGCTTAGGCTTGATGAAGAAATTACCATTGATCGATAAACGGGTTACCATAGTAATTAGTTGGCACTATCAATATGATGTACAATTAGTAACTACATTGTCAAAGGTATGTCATTATTTTCATCAAATATAATGCGTACCTCAATATTCAACACATAAATGAAAGAATCATTTCAGTTCGAGAGATGACCTGTCGAAGTTGAAATAGTCTATACGAATTGGAAGACCTAATGAAAGTGTCGCTCTTGATTTCACTGGTGGTAAAAAGAAATACTTTATGAGATCAAGCATTGCACGAATACAATGTATCGGCGCCAATTGGATTGATTTTGAAGTGAAATTTTAGGTTGTTATTCACACTCTGGAACATGTGGGGCATGTGAAAGCAAAATTTGGCGAAAATGATCACATATGTCACATCATGTACTCACATAACTATTTATTGCATCAACAAATGATATGCTGAACAGAACTGGCTGATATGTTGCCAAATGGTTTATCATCGTGGACTAATCAACAGTCTAATGAAACAATTTCGCACACGAGAATGTTATGTTTCGCGACAAAAATGTCGAATCGTGTATTAAGCAAGTGTTGACACTTTTGAGTTTGTACCATTTTCGACATATGTCACTCATTTTGCGCGTTCCTTCGCGAACTTAAAATTTTGAACATATATTCATCTCGTGTACTCTTACCTTCAACCTTCTACGACTATAATTGGACGACATTCGAACAACTGCGCCACTGTCTCAGCCAGAGGCATCCATAAACCAAGTTCATCGAAGACCTCGACTTGGGTGTATCTTAATTGGCGCGAGGAATGAATCAAACGACTGCTCGCAAACCCACATACTATCTACTCATTGTTAATCGAAACTTTATGTCTTGGCACTTCTTAGTCCGGATTACAAATTGAAACAAGATTCGTCGGTGTTCTCTGTCGGGCTTTGGCGGTTGTCTCCATCTATTCCCAGGGACTGCATTGTTCGAAAGGAGGATCAATAATATTTGTCGAAAAGATGGCTTCCAGGCGGCAAAACGAACTGTCTATTCAAAATAGTCAAAATAAAACATTATTGTTTTCATCAATTTTGAAAGGAAACAAGACACTAAAATCTAGAAAATTGATTGAGAATTTGAACAGGAAATCACTTCACTACCCTTCCCATTTGCCATTTTTTTGCGGATGGTTTTGGCAGTGTTAATAACTTTTTTAAAAAATACGTCGTTGTAGTTCTCTTATAATACTGGTTTTGAGCGCTCTGTTGTGATCAACAAACGAAAAATATCTGCTCCTCACCAATCTTGAGGTTATTTTTATAATATTCAAGTGTAAATGATGTTATCATTGGATAAACTGTCAATAGGCTGCTCACTTTTTATCAATTTATTTGATGAGTATATATTTTACTTACTGAATCATGAACACTGGCTTACTAAACTATATCTAACCATTTAAC
The DNA here is from genome assembly GCA_015342145.1 of Leptinotarsa rubiginosa. NCBI lineage: Eukaryota > Metazoa > Arthropoda > Insecta > Coleoptera > Chrysomelidae > Leptinotarsa > Leptinotarsa rubiginosa. The sequence goes on from WOGL01000936.1 coordinate 8,245, forward strand.
AAAGCAACCCAAACAAAGATAGATACGTGATCAAAGCGTGATCACCACCCACATTTGCATTTATTGAGTAAAATAAAGAAGGTTACTCACATTGGCCGATCAGGTTCAACTGCAATCGGCTGGCGGAATTCATTATTACAGTGTAGGAGTGTTCAGTTACTTTTTAACGCCTGGTGTGTACATATCTGGTAAAGTTTAGAATTTTCAAAATGTCAAGTACTGATACAGCTGGAGAAACTGTTAATTTGTGTCCCTACACTCCACTTTAAAAATGTTTCTATACCCAGCCTAATATTATTGAAAAAAAATCGGTCGTTCCGTAGTGCGACTCTGTACAAGCAGCCTTGCCTGGAAGTTCACTTGGACAGGTGGACACATTGGCTTCCCGGACAGGGCCTCCAGTCCCCTGGTTGTTCCCCTATTCGCCACCTGGAGGAGCCCGATAGATAGCCCAATCCACGGGTTGGATAAGTGTAATTTTGATCTTTCAATATTACTTCAACGGGTTAACACTATTAGAAATTTATTGATTTGATGAGATTCCTATTTTGGCAAGTGATGGTGGAATACCTATATATAAATTATTTCGACATGAAACTTTTTGCTAATACTGCAAATCGCAATAATCGACTGAACATCTTTTACATTGAACTGATATAGCATTACTCTTCAGCATCTAATAATAATAATCGTTTTCATTGACTGAATTTAAAAATATATAAACACATACAAAATGAAAAAATATTAAACTGTATAGAAAAGAGTGTTAGCGAAAAGGCAGAGTTCAAGTCTAGTCCGCAGAAGAGACTTGTTCTACTCCACCATAAAATTTGCACCTCAAGGACGTTTAACAATGTTAGATGCTAATTCTGTTATTTGAATCAAAAGTATTCGAACAAACCAATATATCAATCACAAATTATCCTTTCCATACTTGTCAGACTTTTTTGTTTGGCCTCTGGCGAACTTCAAAGCTTCAAGGGCTCAAAGTGCGAAAGAAAAATTCGTAGCTATTGTTCTGGGCTCAAAGGTATCAAAACAAGAATATCCGAACGCTGCCGGTTCATTATTTCCCAAATGAAATTTCAATTCCTGTTGCAGAATTCATATTCATGGAGACCCCAATAAAATACAGTTCATTTAGAATCGCGACCTCGGGAGATTTATGTATTGCGAATTTTCCCTGCATTCGTGTTTCGCCAAGATGTATGGCATTCAATGTAAATTGGAGAGAGAATAATACTGATTGAACTCAGTGTGTGATGTCATTGTTTGAAGAAGGCCGACCGTCTGTTTTGAGTTTTTATCGTTTAAATTATTGACGGTCGAACATTGATCGAGTGGTATCTGAAGGAAAAATCGGTTATATACATAATGAGCTTGTTATTTTCTTGAATAAAGAATGAAAAATATTTCACGGAATGAAGAAGAGAACACTTGTGTCTGTCTTACTTATCAGATTATGACATATATTACATATGTACGCATATGTCATATCTCGTGAATAATGGTTCATTATCGATGGACTGTCTTCTTTGCTTTGACTGTAAACTTGCATCGCAAGAGTAAGATCAGATGTGAAACCAAAAAGGGAGAAACACACTTCTCTAGCTCTGGATGGTAAAAATGCGGCAGGTATTTCTCTTTTATTTTTCTTCATAGTTCCTACATATGTCAGGCCTTTTTCTTTCAACTCCCGAGCTGCCTCGATTGATGTATACCAATTATCTGCAGTGAGATTTCGTTTGGAATTGTAGAATGATTCCGTCATTCGCATAACAACTTGTGTAGGATGAGAAAGTGATTTTTCTTTGCATTGTTTGCTACTTTTTAGTGCATTGATTTCTTTTCCGGTATACACCTCAGCATTGCACATATAATGTGTTTTCGAATCAGCTAAAATCTGAATTTTAATGCCGTACTTTGCCGGTTTGTTTGGGATGTACATCCTAAAAGAACATCTCCCTCTAAATGGAACCAACATCTCGTCCAATGTTAGGAATATTCCAGGAGTGTAGTTAGTTTTTGAGTTTTCAACAAATTTTTTGAATATATTGGATATTGGAGCAAGTTTATCTGTTTCACGACGCTCAGCTCGCGTTTCGAAGTCATCAAATCTAATGGCAGCTAAAAGGAATAGAAATCTAGCTAACGTCATGGTACACCGAAAAATGTCTCTACCTGTTCCATCTGTTGCCCAAAGTGATTTTAAATCCTCGTGGCCAGATTTGAAAGTACCTTGCAAATATAATAGGCCAATAAATGCTTCTATTTCAACTTTATTTGTGGGTTGTATGAAACGGGGATGGAATTTATATCTTGAGTTACGTTTAGTTTTGAATGAACTGTAATTCACTCTCATGAGATCAATTTTTTTGTTAGTGTTTGTAACAATCTCTGTCAAGATATCATCAGAAATAATCAATCTCCATGCTTGTAATGGAGATTCAGATGGGGGGTTTTCTCGTGCAGGACCTTTTAGACCAGGCAGAATGGTGTGAATATTCTCTGCTCGCTCTCGTCCTCTAACTGGAGCTTGTTGTGACCATTTCATACAAGGTTTTGCAGTTTTCTTATCCAATCTTCCATAAAAAAATCTTTTTTTACAAATAGTTTCTTCCACTCCATCTACAACAAAATTTTGTTCATTAGTATCCTCGTTTTCACTACCGCTATACTCTGTATTCGCTCTAGAGTTTTCTTCATTATCGGGTACCCACTCATCATCTTCACTTTCTGTATCATGATCACTGAACAGTTCATGATCAGATTCCCCTTCCTCGCTTTTGTCCCCATCAAGAAGAATAATATTTGTCGCATCCATTTCATCATCAGCTGTTATACATTGGGAGCTAGAAGGACCTGCCCCATCTTCTCCTGTAATTTCTTCATCGGCCCAAAAATCTTCACTTGTTAGTATGTCAGCAAGTTCTTTCTCAGTTAAAAGTTTTCTGTTGTCCATATTCACTGCTAAAAAAAGAATTCCGAAATAATTGAAAATTATAACGAATCTGTAGTTTTTGAGACATAAGGTTCCAATGTATCGAGGATACTCACGTTATGTTCATACAGTGAAATACTCCCCTTATTACTATCACCGGGTCTTTCAGACCCTAAGTAGTACGTACTTCGTTAAAAATCGAAAGAATCGATGCGATCTGCATAACAGTCTAAACAGAACTGGAGTAGACGAGAAGTCACGGATCATCAACTGTCTGCGCTTTTTGGCCGGTAAGGGATGCAAATATATCGCTGGGTCGTACAGACCCGGTAGTAGCAGTTACGGGTTAAATATTCACAATATCGTTTACTTCGACTATACTTTTCCTGATCATGTTTTTTATTCAGGAGTTGGTATGGAGGGTTTTGGCGAAATTTCACCTGAAAGAGATAGAGCAGCTGCCCGTAGTGATACAAGACGTGAAATTCAAAAGAGCAACAGTACTGCCGGACGATGGGAATGTCCAATTCATCGTGAATATCTTCAAGCAGTCTGGAAATTTCGAAGTATTCGAAGGCGGGTCAGTAGTCGCTTCGGGAAAAATCAGCGTACCAAAAGACGTAACCAAAGAATTCGTTCAACTTTCTGGTGAACTCGAAGAGTCAGAACACAATGGGTATGTAAAATGGGCTAAGTTGATTCAATATGGTTTGCCTTTGAGGGCCATTCGACGATTATAGCGGTCATACACTTTTTCGATATCAGGATTCGATATTATTTATCGCTAGCCTTAATAAAACAAGTAAAAATAATTTTTATGTAGCACGGTTTTATTGAAAAAAAATAATGAGGCTGAAAAATTATTCGAAAGGTCCTAGGTAGCAGTCATCACACCACTCTCCCCAGCAATCTACGGTACTGATCAGATAAAAAATAATAAAATCGTTGGGCTTAGCGTAATCTGAGTGAATATGTAAATACTACGCCCAACGATTTCATAATTTTTTATCTGATCAATACAGTAAATTGCTGAGGAGAGTGGTGTGATGACTATTACATTGGACCTTCGAAATTATTTTTTAGCTTTTAGTACATCAGTAGTCTGTAGAGCAGGGAGGGTCAACACATATCGCGTATCCAATGTTTGATAGATTACAGGGCGGCCAACAGACCACAGCACTTATGCCACATGTGACCTATTGTACATCCTCACATCCTCCAAGAGTTGTCCTCCTAGGTCATCGTCCATCGTGTCCTCCCCAGGAAGGTGGACAGGTCTCTGGGAGACACCTTCTTTATATCGGTAGGTGTAGGCCAAGACTCGCCGAACACACACTCTCTTATTTACGATAACTCCGGGCTCTAGCATAGGACATGCCTGACAGTTTCACATCCTGCATAGAGGTGTGTTTACTAGCCCCATAATATGGAGGTGTTTTCTTAGTTGACAGTGGCCAGTCAGAAATCCTACTGTTAAGTGTAGGTTTTTC
>WOGL01000937.1:0-12675 GCA_015342145.1 Leptinotarsa rubiginosa
TATGCAAGAAAATAATTTCCAAAGATTGTATTTATCAAAAAAATGATTGAGCAATTCAAAACATTGTTTTCTCTGATATCAGTGGACCAAGGGAATCTTGTTGACTCACTCTGTATAAAAAATTATAATTATGAGTTTTCTGATGTTTTCATTTACTGAAGTTGGCAGTAACATATATTTCACAAGTGAAAACACCTGGAAATTATTTATTGATAGGTTTCAATAGGTATGTGAGGTCCAATAAAATAAAAATCAGTTGAACAAAGTCTATAGAGAATAATGATTAGGAGTCTACTCCATAATTCTTCAATATTTTTCATTTATTAAAATCGGTATAAAAATGTATTACACAAGTAAAAGTATCTGAACTGTGTCAATAGATGGAGGTCCTGATGGAAAGAAAATAACAAATTTTGGTTGAAGAGTAGTTGAGTATATGTTCAGCTGTAGATGTTCTTTCTTAATGAATAGTAGTACGTATTTTTCTAAAGTATAATTCCAAAATAGTAAACAGATTTCTCAGAAATGAGTGTGACGTTTTTGCCTCAATCTGCCTCTTACAGTGGCGAACGGAAATGAAACTATACAGATTAGGAGAAATAATTATAAAATATATAAAATCACAACCTAACAACAATGCTTTTCTTTAAATGCAATAACATTTCTGAGAATTTAGTGCCTACTATTATGAAATTTTAGTATAGTTGGCTATGCTTTTGGATAACGTTAGTTATTTCAAGAATAATTGTAAATTATTATGATAATCTTAGTTTCCGTCAATATAGTAACAATTATATACACGGCTTATACATTTTGTACAGATTGTAGCAAAACACGGGTATTTTTCTTTTGAGTTATTTTACGTTTACTCCGTTAACATATATTTTTGATACATCCTTTATATATTTGTATGATGAGTATTTTAGTGAAATTTCTCATCATTATTCTTGAGTGAGAATTGGTAAAAATCGATACTAATATGACATTTGTCCAAATGAGTGAAGGCCGCAAATGGGTAAAGGGTGAGTACTGGATACAATGAAATTAATTTTATTTTCATGACATGTCAATGGTGAATATATTTTCAAGTTCCTCATAGATGAAGTTTCCTTTATGTGAAAAGAGACAGAAAATTTCGATGAATTGGTGTTTTGAAACACCTAATATCACTGAAGTTAGATATTGGTTTGATGATTTTCCTTTCGAGAATCATATGTAATGAAATGATTTATCGGTTTTCCAATCATCGCACCGGGAAAAGATTATATTCTGCCATTCTTATATTTTTCTTTGACATATTCAATAAGAATGTCAGTGACGGTGAAGAGTATTCGATACAAATTGAATTTAGTCTTTAGTTTATATTATCTAACATTTTCGGGTGAAACTGCCAGTTTGACTTTCATTACACTCACACATTGTCCCCACTGATGTTGATGTATTTTTCAGATCGTGCAAGGAAAAGTTCGAAGAGAAAAAATGAAAAGTTGATTCCACCTATCATTATATTTGCGATGACTCATTTTGATAATCTTGACCTGGTTGTCTCAAGGAGTTGGATTTAATAAACTTTCATTACTCGTAGTCTCAAGTGGGTACAAAATATTCAACAAATTTAACCTCCTCTCATCGACCAATTGAACTCCGTATAAAACTCCATTCCACCATAAAATTGAACGGTGATAGCAGCCAAGAAGAACTCTATATAGTGAATNTACAAAATATTCAACAAATTTAACCTCCTCTCATCGACCAACTAAACTCATTCCACCATAAAATTGAACGGTGATAGCAGCCAAGAAGAACTCTATATAGTGAATAATCGCATTGGCTTCAGACATTGCGACGGATCATTCAACTAATCAACTGAGAATGTGTAAAGTGTCCACTCGACTACCGACGTCCTTTGACCGCAACATCGCAACAACAAATTTTCCGCAACTGCAATATAACCCGCCGAAACCAAAATCTCGATATGAGCCGGATAGTCCCACTCGATACAACTGAAATTTCATTAAATGGATTCCAGCAGGCAGCAGGCTCTGTTCGAACATCTTGAAGGTCATCCAAACCAAACCACTTTCTGGTGTACGTTGAATTAATTAATTATTATAGCAGAAATTGAATTACAGCCGTAGTGATCGCTTGGTTGGGTTTAGTGTATTAATTAGAATCAAATTTGCTGTTAACATATTTCTCTGGAAACCTGTACGTTCAGCGGTATACAATGTTTGTTTGAAAGTGCTTGACAATGTTTTCGGGTGAATGTTAGGACATCCATTGTGTGGAATAGGTATTACCAGATTAATAATATACAGGGTGTACCCTAACTACGGTACGAAATATCAGAGGGTGATTTGTTAGGGCGTTTTAAGAAAAAAAGTTCCTACGAACAAATTTTTTGTAAAGATGAAACACAAGCACTACAGGAAAATCCTTGAGGCGCTCTAAGAGCGGTGCCTGTGCGAAAGTAGTGATTCACATTGCATTTGAATCGCTGGAGATTAAATCCATTTGGAAAAACGTTCTCAGGAAGTTTATTCCACTCGAGCGCAGTTCTTCAAATGAAAGAGTTCTTAAACAGTGAAGTTCGAGGTGTACTGAGTTGAACCTCAGAATGATGAGCAGCCACAGTCCGTCGCGTATTTCTGATATGTACCGCTCTTGGTTGAACCAAATGTGCCAAGTCACTTGAACACTTCCCATGAAAGTATCTATAGAAGAGAGACAAATTTCCAACCTTTCTTCGGTGTTCCAGACTATCGAGGTTGCAAGTGATATTCGCGTTTCCAATCAGACGTATGGCGATGGAATTCAGCAGCTTCAGGGTACGCTTAGGGATGGAGCTCCATACATGAGAACAATACTCCAAAGAAGGTCTGATCTGAGCTTTATGAAGCATCAAAAGCTGCTGAGGTATGTACAGTTTACAGGTTCGGAACAGTGTTCCAAGCTTTTGAGAAGCGGCTTTTGCAATTCCAGGGGCATGATTGTGCCAAGATTGGTGTCCACTTTAACCCCCAACAAACTAATTCGGAAAAACAAGTGGAGGAACTGTAAGACTGATTTGAGCATAACCAAGAGGCTAGTCAATGGACCACCCGTGGCACAGCATCCCTAATTCAACGGGGAAAGTCATACCCTCTACAGCAAGGCCATGGCATGTTCAAACTCTAAAAATTCCACTGTTCATAAACAGTCACTAGTTCTAGCCCTGCGAGGCACTGAAAATAAATATGATATGAACATCAATAATTGACAAGTTCAATAGAGCCAACTCGAAAACCTAAATCAACAACCGCAAGAGGCAATGGGCGTCGACAGACGCAAGAACATAGCGAAAGTCATATTTCCGTCTAAAAATGCAGTTTATCAATAATTGGTAAATGAATATCGGATGTCGAATTATTCTCCCAACAATTGTGTAGTTCATCGTTGATTGAATAGAAAAAAATCGAATTCCGGAATCACACTAATAATATCAATTTTGTTATCCTTAACAAGTAGCGTGATTTCAAAATGTGTCAGTTTCACAAATGAAACAGCTGATAATTACCGAAGTGGTGGTAAAGGTAATCAACAAGGTAATTAAAAACTATTTCAATTCAATAATGAAAGATATTGTCCATTGTTGCTTGTTGTTTTAAAACGCAATTGAACCTTCATTTCTTTGTTAATGAAATCCTGAATAAAAACCCTTTCTGCATTTTGGCAATAATTTTATGACTACCAGGAGGGGGAGAGAAATGATAATAGAAAGTATGTACTCAAATCCCTCACATATCAATCAATTCGAGTCCCTGATAAAAGTTGAACCACTAATGAGGTGGGTGTCATACCGGATATCCGGACGGGTAGTTTTCTAATATTACAGACAGGGCGCTGAGTGATTTAGGAAAAAACTTGAAAACTGTATTTTAATTATATGGTAATGAAATATGAAAATTTATATTGCCAAACACTCCGTTATTCGATTAAGAGAATGATATTGGAAACAGCTGAAATAAATACTTTTGAGTTCCCAAATCATGAATATATTTTTTACTAGATGATGCCCGCAACGTTTTTCGCGTGGAATTCAGTTTTGAGGTTTTCCCAGATTTTCTAACAAAAAAACTATCCATGCATTTGCCCATTTTTGATTTATGAGTTTTAGAAACTGTTAATATAAAGTTAAGCAAAGTTGCAGTATTTTTATTGTATGTTTGATGTTCGTATCTGCGTTCGTCAAAGTAGGTCAATGCTATATGACGCTAACTTTCGTTTTCTGAAATTAGATAGAGCTAGTTGATAGCCTCTTTCTGTAGTTGTTCAGAAAGAATGCTGTCGATAATATCTGCATCATTACTCTTATTAGCAGCAATTCGTAAAAGGGCACAGCCCTGTTTATTGATCTGTGACGTAAAAGACCATGAAAGTAATATTTTCTCTGTCATTAGAAAAATTCATTAGACTTTCTGCTTCCAAATTTGCTTCAATCTATTAAAATCAACTCCAGTCATGGAAACTCACGTAGACCCGTTCATATAACAAATGCCTGCTCTTTATCAATAACAGGTAGTGAATTATAAGATAATTAATCACGCTTATATCCCCTTTTGATGTGAGCGAGACTACAAATCCCCTTCTTGGTTTCGTGTAACTTTACCAGAAAAGTCGATGACAATAACGTGTGCGTGGCAAGAGAAACAATAAGCACAACTCGAACACGATCGAAAGAGTTGAAATCTGATCTAGGGATCTAGGTTTGTCTAGTATTCTTTATTTCTCTAATGAAATGATGCCACTTCAGTTTGCGAAATATTACAGAAAGGCATTGAAAGTCAAGAGCCAAACTGAAATGTTTTGTTGCAGAAAAAAAATGTATGTCTCTTTTACAGTTTTGTGAGTTTCAATATTCTTTCAAACATCTGAAACCTAACTTTTCATTCTGTGCGGTGGACTGAAACGTTTAAAAATATGCTTATGTTCGACTTTGGTGAAGATTTACATTCTTTATTTTATAGTGTACCTACCTACATGAAGTTGAAAATCACAAAAGTTAATAAAAAAAGGTTTCACAGTAAGTACTTAATAACAATAGCAAAAGAACAAAATGAAAGTGTTGGAAATGACAAGAGTTACTGCAAAATATACAAAATTCATGGATTTATTATAGTAGGTTCTATTTTAACAATTCAATTGAGCTGGTGAGGTACTTACAGAAGATGACAGATTCTAGACCGGTGAAAAGGGTAAAATGAAAGACCTGGAAAAGTATAATGCATATCCCTCAACAAAATAGGTACTGGAAAATATAGGAATAAATTGGATAAAAGCAAAGGTATGTAAATAACCAAAGAAGTGAAAAAGACAAATTCGAATGGAATATTATTTATAATAGAACTGACTATGTATTGTTCTGAAACCGGTCGAGATGTGCAAATTGAATTGTGGGTCTTGAGAAGTAGTTATTTCCGCCTTTGTTGACATGTAACTGAGAATTTTATGTTTATCATTGGAGCGCATACGGATAATGATCTCAATGTTTTTAAGGAAAAAATTACACGCCACCGAGATCTTTCAAACTAAAAATAATTTTTGAATTCCTCGTTCAATTTTTGACAAATAATCTCTCCTGCCTTTTTGTATGGGGCGCCGTTTCTAATAACAATAACAGAAAATAACACTAATAAATAAATAGGCGCAATGCTACAGCAAATGTTCATATTGACCACCCTTACACGTGATAACTACAAGAATCAACACTTTTCCTCATTGATTGTCGTATTCGCGCAAATATTTCTGGTGTATTTATCATTGCCACACGGCTGGTTATAATTTGATTCAGGTCTTTAACATTTCTGATGGAAGTGGAATCAACTAATGACTTGGGAACACCCCAAATACAAAAATCTGAATGATTTAAATCCGGCTAGTAAATGTTCCATACTTCCGCTACCTATTCAATGATTTGAAAGGGTTGGTGTACCGTCAGGCATGTCTCAGCTGTAGAGGAATTTTCTTCAAGAATAACAGGTAACTCTTCCTGTAGGTAAAGGTCGCCTGTTAGTCATTGTGGGAGGAAATATGGACCGATTAAATGATTATCAAGTATTCCAATACTAAAATTTACTGAAAACTGAGCTGATTGTTATGTTATGATTGTTATTCAAAAAATTAGGAATCTGAGAGATTCAATGAAGAATCAACTGGCAAAAAACAAGACGGAGCAAAAAGTCTCTAGGTAGTAGAGCTGCATGTGCAGAAATTGGGATGAAAATGTAGAAATTATTTATATATTAATGACATGTGATCAGACCTGTAGTCAATAAAGTTTTCAAAATAAGAGACGAATAACTTCTAGAAGTTGTTGGCGTTCGTTAAATACAAGTGATGATAAATAATAATTCGAATTCAAACCGAAAACGTTATGTTGGTTCTCTGAAACTGAAATTTATTATTTAATAAAGCATACTTGATCATCATTTCTCACTCGCAAGATGGTAGATATTTCGAAAAAGTTGAAAAGATTTATACGACATAAAAAAAGAAACAACGTTTTGTTATAAACGTGAATCCTCAGAGTGTTAACTAAACAATTTGGCAGGAGGAGCTAGTTAAAATGTGGATCAAAGCAAAGTCGCACAGGATAAACAAAAAATAATGCAGATACACCAATTTTTTTTAGTCTAGTTCATTTCCTGATGAAGCCAACTTGGTTGGTTGAACACGTGTTGGGAAGAGTGTTGCCGTTCTGGTGTTTGAGAATAGTGCTTGTTTTTGTTTTATTCTACGCCAGAGGTTTCAATTCTATCTTCTCTTCCTCGACTATCAATATCCGTTCTTTTTCTGATAAATGTTCAACAGTTTTAGTATCTATGTACCTACATGATTTATTGAATATATTCTCTAATGTGCTATTCAAATTAACAATAACAATACTTCATATGCCTCAGATTTCTATTGGATTTTAGCGTTTAGCGGTAAGCTGATATGTAATGTATGCAGATGGCGTTATTTAATCAAAAACCATATAATTTGAATCTATAGTAGACTTAGTCTACTTTGGAGTTGTGAACTTCTTAAAATAAATTCTTATATATTTTTTTCAAGTTAATGATCAGTAGATTCAATTGATTGGTTCTTTCTTGAGAATGCGTGATAATTATTTAAAGTGCACTGCCAACTCACTACCACCGAAGACAAAAATTCTAGACTGAATTTATGAGGCGGTGATAGTAGGAAACATCCGTTGGATGGGTGGAACCCCAAATAGTAAATATATCGAAAGAAAAAGAACATGCAGCTGTAACCAATTAGAATAAATGTGGTATTAATCCTGTGACGATTCCTGATACTGTCGAAAGAACTTTGATAAGATGGTACTGATATTTTTGGATGGAAATTTTCAACACTTCCAACAAAATATTTGTATTATCCATCCGTGATCAAGTTTGAAGTTGATTATCGACTATGATTACTAAAATGGTCGTGAAAATAGTTACGGTTTTTCAGCCACAATTTAATAATGTGGCAACAGTGTGTGCTCGAAATTAATCATATGTTTCTTGTATTTTTTCGTGGTTGGATCTATTGGTTCAAATTTTTTATGTTTCATTACTTTTCATTGAGACCCGGTTTCATTTTTGTTGCCATATGAAGTGGTGATAAATACGTTTTGAATTTTATCTTCTCACTTTAGTCAATATCAGACAGATTGAATGGATCACTATCATTGGGGTTATTTTCTTTCATGATTTTCCAAATTGGTAAGTCAGTGTCGTGCCATCGAAGGTTTATATGCTGAAACGTTCATTTTGGAAGTTTCCCACAACTTTATTTAGCATTGTCATTCGATGTTAACTTCAACATTTCAGTGTCAATCACGGGCATAATTTTTATCTGATGGTAAACCAGATAGACGCAAGGAAATATGTCGAGTAACAGTTGTGGAGAACAAAACTTAAATTGAAATGTTTGCTCCTCAAAATTTATGTAAGTCACGGTATGTCAAAATAGTAATAATTATATTTAGTATGCTTGAAAAGCAGTTGAAATGTCAGTCGTATGTGAATGTGTCTTTAGAAGATGTGATGTGATCGGATTGCATTGATTTTTTTCATTTTGTAGAATAATTTGTTGGCATCATGACACATAACTTGGAGTATTACATCATTAAATCAGTGTTTTTAAGAAGCAGATGGTTTTTATTTCATTTTCAAATAACCCTTTAGATTTTACCAGCACTCGAGTGGGATTAGTTTGTGAACAACCTCTTTTTAATGCTTTGGTTTTTGAATCTTATCAATTTCAATCTTGCTGTAGCTTGATAGAGAGCTTGAACCAACAAACCGAAATATTTTCCTCTGTAACAACCCTCGTCAAGTGACAGTCATACGGTAATTTCGATTTGTAAGTAAGTAGGTCTGTCGTAACTGCTTGCCTAGAGATCTAGTCGATCATATTTCAGGTGGAAATCTATAACAATGATGTGTGTGTGGAATAAAAACAATTTCTTACAAGAATCAATAAAAATTGTCTGGTACAGCCAAGCGGCTTTCACAAGGAAACGTTCAAGTTGGTAGTAAACTGACAAAAAACTGGAAGACTCCACAAATTATCTCTGGCCTGGATTTCTGATGACACCTGCATTACAAACATTGAATACCTGGACTTCAAGAAAAGTTTCAGATTTCTGGCAAAATCTACTAGGATTGCCTAATTTCAAGGCATTTTTATACCCTTCGAAGTATTTCACCAAACTATGTTAGATCACAGTAGAGTTAACGTACTACCTACTTGAAAATCAGTGTCATACGAGTCATTACATAAAAAGACTTGGACTGACGGAAGATAGTACGGGCCGTGAAACAAAACAGCAGAAAACATGTCAAATACTGTTCCGGCGGGGCGGTATGGCGAGCCATTCATAGGTATAAACATAAGTCAATATCATATCATTAATTGGAAAATTCACGCAATCGATTTCAACCTGCCTAGAGAAGTGCACAGCACGTTTTGAAGTGATATAACACTTCACGAAGATTCAAGTAAACAACTCTGAGACCTAGTAAACCAACAACAGAATCAAAGTTGTTTTGATGGGCTTTCGATTTTTGCCGTCGTCTTCTTTGGTTATAATCCCCAAACGTTTCAAATGCATCTGCGACAGTCATCTTCAGTAGGGTGGTCGAAGTACTCTTCTTGACGTGTCAACTACAAGTGAAGCTCTCATTTTTGCCATGTCATTTATAGTGCTAATGACACGACAGAAATGAGAGCTTCAGTTTCAGTTGACACGTCAAGAAGATGACTGCCGCAATTGCAGTTGAAACGTTTGTAATATTATAGCCAAAGAAACCTCAGAAACCAATCAAAAATTGACGCCAGCCGTGAAAACATACATTCATTCCTATAATAATCAAAGTTACTTCAGAAACATCCATCGAATGGTCTAGAATTGTATTTTTGAGTATGAAAGATATGAGCGAGATAAGGAAACGTGAGAGTTCTGTAGGAAGTTCTGTCATAATATGGGAAGAAATTTCTTCGCAAGCTGTCACAGAACTTTACGTGCTTCCAGGAAATGCTGTCACAGTCAATATGTATATTGAAAACATGTATTCTAACGCAATACAAGTACGGAGTGCCATTTGTACTAATTTCTGGAAAGCAATTCTTATTGATGCATGACAACGTAAGACCACATACTGCCCAAATCATAAGTGAATATGTTTTCTCATATATCCTGCACTGACACCTGTCGGATATAATCCGACTCCCTTCGAGGTATCAGCCAGGAGAAGTTATTTTCTGATAGGTGTTAGTCCATTAACCTACATTGTAGGGAGTTGAAACGAACGAATTGTTCCTTTAGATGATTTCATAAGTGAATACTCAAACCGTGTTGGAATGAGATGCATAAACCATGCATTCCGGCCTGGGTGACTATAGCTCAGACATTGCTGTGAAAGCAACATTTGAAAATTGACAATAGGATTCAAATTTTTTCAATACAAACAATAATTATCAATAGTATCATTCGATAGTTTGATAAAGCTGAATTAAAGTATATCCTCAAGAGAACCTATAGGCAGTTGCAACATTGCAGTTGCAGTGGACTATTTTAATCTACTCTTCTATTTTAATCTACTATTTTAATAAGTTTCTGAAGTGTATAAATCAGTTTTTGAAACAAATTATATTGAATGAAATAATAACTAGAGTTTGAAAAGAGCAACAATTAAAATATGTAATAATAAAAATAATTTGTCCATGAACAAATTCAGCAGTAACTAGGTGATAGTAAAATTGTGTATTCAGATTGACTTTCTAGTTTGGAGTTGAATTAAAACTTGAAAGAGTATTTAATTTTTATCTAAGTATCATTTCTTGTAATGTCACTAATGTTACAAGGTTGAACAGAGAATTGAAAGGCGTTTCAAAGAAGATGTCACTGGACTTCCATTTCCAATTTTTGACATGATGATTATTGTGGGAGGGATGACTGATAAGGAATTCATTTTTATGTAAAACATGTTGACGTATTTCACGATTTTTTCATAGTCTCGATATCAACTGACTCATTCAGGGTGGCTCGTTTTAACTGAAATGCACTGTATGTTACCTACAAGACGACTAACTTCTGATTTAGGGATATCTTAGAATGTAATTCGTAATCAATAAGTGTTATGGAATTTTTTAAAAACAATTGTATCATCTTCAATTTTCACCCGACCTATTTTTTCGGTAACACTTACTGTTAACGAGAAAAATAAAAAAAAACAATATTTTTGACCTTTACATTCATCAGCTTGTCAGCACAGTTGAGACTCATGTGGACTTCTGATATATCATTTGAAATAGTGTACTCAAGACCTGTACCAATTTTCAGTTCTAAGCGAATTTACTATTGTAAATTGAAATGTATATTTTGACAAGACTGACACCACTGACATGATGAGGTAATCCATCCAAGTTATGTGTCATAATGCCAACTAGTTATTTTATAGAATGAAAATAACTTTCTAACCCTCGTTGACTCGAATATAAAGTACGACTCGATGTAGATGCAAAACAATCAACTCGTGGTCAATTACTTTTTTCCAGTCGTATATTAAATATCCTTGCTGAAAGTAATGAATAGACACGCACTTGAAACAAGCACCGAATCACTTTCCCACCGCCGAACTTTCCCGTACAGTCGTCATTTTTAGGCACGGCGCGATCGCTTCGGCAGGCAGCAACGTGTTTCCTGCAAATTTTCAGCTACGCGGCGCCACGATGGCTGAAAACACTGCACTAGAGCACAGGCAGGACGTCCGAGAGTCGCGTTTTGACTATTTAGCCCGAGGCGACGATGTGCAGGAACCGTATGGCGGACGCAAGCGCGAGCACACGCGTTTGGTACGTTTGTTTTGGTATTTTCGCGGCTTAGAAGGGGCTCTTTCACCTGGAGAGTGCGATTGTTTTGAGGGTTCCGAACGGATGTTTTAGGTGAGCCGACGCGTTCGACGTTCAGGGGTAGCGAAATTAGCTGCTTGTATTAGAACTAATTTAACTATCGAAGAAAAAGGTGTAATCGAGCATCTGAATAACCAAAATCAACATTAGCTAAGCTAAAATGGTTTATGTGATAATACACACTTTACATGGAGAATGAAACAATGTCATACAACAAATAAACATGAACTTTTTTCAAAGAATACAAAAATATCATTAAGAAACTCACACAATCTATCAAAAAATTAGTGGGATAATTGATTTTTTAAGGGAAATAACAAGCAGGGTTAACGTTAATTTTTCTGACTAGCGCTAGTTTTTTTTAGTTTTCTATTAGACAAAACGTATTTGTGTCCGGTGATCACGAATCGAGTCAAAATTTTGCGCTTCGAGCTTATTTCATCGACCTTTCACTCAAAAGTAGAAACTGTCAAAAAATGCACTACCTCAGGTAACAGAATTACCCTTTTTCACCATCGCATGCAACGAACTTTCATTCATTAATTTCGAACAATTTCACAAGGTAAAAACATACTGTCCCTCCTAGACTTTTAGTACAGACTGAGGTCCAGAAGGGACTGATTTCGAATTTCATTTTTTCGTTATCATTCGCTATCTACAGTGTTTCAAATTCGATTCTCACCATTGGGATCTCAGAAACTATGAGAGATACGAAGGTGGTTGAATTGGAACAAAGTTGCGAATTTACCTGACTAACAATATGCTGTTGAGAAAGTTCTGAAATTCTGAGTATGTCCGGAGATATCCGTAAAAAAGAGAAATTTTGGAAAATGGTTTTTATTTTTTTATGGCTTTATTTTTTGAAGGATTCGAAAATAAATTGCACTTCCACATTGCCACTTTTTCCCTGCTACGTAATGGTGTTTTCAGATTTGCTATCCGACGTTTCGTTTTCCGACCACCGTCATCAATTTTATATTTTCTTATGGGCTCTATATTGGATTCTTTCTGTTTTGAATAGAACTAGATTTGAATTTTTCAATGATGTATCATAATTTATCATTCTTTTTCGAAAAACTGGAGATATTGAAAAAAAATTATTCTTATCATAATAGGCTTTAACTTTGATGTTTCTAAATTTGACTTTCAATTTGTTACACTAAATGACATTTTGTTATTTTACAAGTCATTGAATTTTTGGCGAAAAATGGCTTTCACGAATGAAGAAAA
>WOGL01000938.1:0-12672 GCA_015342145.1 Leptinotarsa rubiginosa
TGGCAAAAAAGTGCTTCGACATTGGTTCAAACGCATGCAAAAGTGTATAGATCTTCATGGGGAATATTCTGAGAAACAATGAAGTGATTTTCGATGATTAATACTTGTTTTTGTTCTCTGATCCCGAAATATAAAAGGTAACCCTACGTACGATATCACTACATCGATATCGGTCGGGATCACTAGGAACGATCGCGAAGCGGGAATCTCCTGAATATCTTTCAGCAATGATGGTATTTTTGAATCAAATAATAGCCAAGATACGTGGGACTTTCAATTGGGGACCAAATAAAATTCACATTTGAAATCACTATCTACCTTCAGTGTTAAGTAAAATATCGAGTTAACTTTGAGATAGGGAGATGTTCATCCACATCTGAACTTCAAATTAATGTCAACACACGGCAAAACGGCTTGTCTGTACGTTTGTTTGTTATCGATAAACTGAAAACCAACAAAACCGATTTTGAAAGTTCTTTCATTTATAGAAAGCTACATTGAGCTACAGTATACTCGGAAATCGAAATTTTGGCAAAGTTTCAGAGCACTAGTGTCACCTAGGAATAACAGGGTCAACGAAATGAACAATTTGATTATACAAAAGGTCTACGACCAGTTTCAAAATTATAAATCGATCAACGCCGTAACCAGAATCGAAGATGTAGCCCATTAATCGTAGGAATTATTCAACTCCTCAACGACTCTGGTCTGTCACCTCATGGACTAATATTTAAAATAGACATCAATTACGCTTCTAGGAAATCTGTGTCCCCCTAGTATGTGCAGTGAGATAGAGTCACTTTAAAAAAATGAAAGACTATTTAATTGTAACGATCATCATCACCAGCCCTGCAGTCGGTCAGTTAGCTTAGGATACCGATGATTCCTAACAATTTGCCAATTCCATTCAATTGCTTCAATTTCCAGTGAAATCATCTTCTGCTCCTATAATTGATGGGTTTCAGGGTCAAACCTTCTATTTAGTAGGGATCGACCTACAAAAGCAATGCTATACCCGTAACGTATTAAAAAACACTTGAACGTGAGATTTTCACTTCAGAGTTTACAAAACTGCGGTTTTTTGAATATTCAAGTGAAAATCCCACGTGGAAGTGTTTTTATCATAGATTCACTCATACCTACTCTATGTTGACCTAAGACGGGTCAAGCTCCAGAAAATCAGTTTATGTTGCTACCACGAAATGATAAAATATCAAATCACGTGTTTTTAGTTCATTAGCCAAGTGCAAGGTTAGGCAACACCTGGTTGTATAAACAACACAAACGAACGGAGTCATCAACAGAAGCCAGCTGCACTTTGTGGTTTCGGTCAGGTCATCTCGGTAGAGATTTCACTGAAGTCACCACGAGGCAGCTTCAGCTACTTGCCTGACATCCGGGTCCAGTATTCAATATAGAGAATGATTTTGCAAGTGGATTCGATATAATCAAAAGTAGAGAAAACTCATGGACGAAGCACTCAATGAAATATGCAAACCATAGACACGTGTTTCTAGCCCATTAGTCGTTATCAGTACGGTATAGCTAAGTGCAAGGTTGGGCAACACTTAGTTGCAGAAATAACACAAATGAACGGAGTCATCAACAGAAGCCAGCCGCACTTTTTGGTTTCGGTCAGGTCATCTGCTCGGGTTAGAGATTTCACTCAAGTCACCACTAGGCAGCTTCAGCTACTTGCCTGACATCCGGATCCAGTATTCAATATAGATAATGATTTTGCGAGTGGATTTGATATAACCAAAAGTAAAGAAAATTCATGGACGAGGCACTCAATAAAATATGCAAACCACAGACACGTGTTTCTAACTCATTAGCCGTGATCAGTAAGGCATAGGCAAGTGCAAAGTTGGAACTTGGTTGCAGAAATGAACGAAGTCGTCAACAGAAGCCATCCGAACTTTGTGGTTTCGGCCAGGTCATCTAGGGTTAGAGATTTCATTGAAGTCAGCACGAGGCAGCTTCAGCTACCTGCCTGACATCCGAGTCCAGTATTCAATATAGATGATGATTTTGTGAGTGGATTTGATATAATCAAAAGTAGAGAAAACTCATGGACGTAGCACTCAACAAAATATGCAAACCACAGACACGTGTTTCTAGCTCATCAGCTGTCATCAGTACGGTGTAGCCAATTGCAAGTTTAGGCAACTTGCAAAAACTTCGTGCATTTGTGTTGTTTGAAGTTCTGGGTATAGAAAAAATTTAAAAAATGTAATAATGTCATTACGTTAGTTTATTAATTTTTCAAGCTGACAAAAACTGAATATTACATATATTTTCAGCTGCCAACTACAGGACATAATCCCAAACGCCCTGTAATAATCCATGTGCCTAGTGGGAGATTTTTCAATGGAGGATCTATCAGTACTCGACTTGGTCCAAATTACTTCATGGATCAAGACATCGTTCTGGTAACTTTCAATTACAGGGTGGCATCATTAGGTGAGTAAAGTTGACCCAGTTTCTATATTTGAGCAGCACTGATTGAATATGATTTCACTTCAATCATATTGAAAGATACCATTTTCAATTTTTAACGAAAGTCATTTTTTGTGGAGGAAAATCAGTTTTTCATCGACTTCTTTTGGGTATTTTTACCTTCCACAATGTGAAAAATATAAAAATTATAATGGAGAACTTCAGTGTAGAAAGGGCAAACTTTTTAGTTTACTCCAATAAGTTACTGTGTGAAATCAAAGTATTTTTTACAAAGGAAAATTTTCTATGAATCAGTTACTGTCTTCTACATCTGTCGGAGAAGTTGAGAAATAAATAATCAGCAAAGGAATAACTGCAAATATCTTTAAATTTCATGTCCATTTCTGAAGACGGAGGTAGATTTTGGCCTCTGAAATGTAAATATAAGTATTATATTATTTCTAAGCATTTTTTTTTTTTGATAGGCAAGATTGTTTCTGGTCTTCTACTTTTCCATCTAGATACAAACTGTGGAAATTTTCGAAAAAAAAGAAGGAAGCAATCATTTTCAAAAAATTAACACTATACAAAGATGTGTAGAAAGAAACAGCACTCTCGAAACAGATATTCTAATAAAAACATTGAATTACACGAAAGAAAAATTCTTTGGAACCAAATTTTTTTATAAGAACGCTGAACTATACGAAAAACACTTTTCTCCATTCCGTTTGTATTCCAAAAATTCGTAATGGAATTGAATCAGGTATCATTCATAGGATTCCTGCACAATAAAATTATGAAAGAAGTAAAATTTCACTCACATGGAACCCTGTCATTCTTACTGCTAGACATACGATGTTTTGCCGTAAGACACTTGCCTTATCGGCTCTTCATCGCCCAAATATCAATATCAATATCTCATGATTCGGAGCTCGATCTCTTATAATTTCTTTATGGTTTTGGTGCTTATTTTTGGAGAAGATTACTGTGCTCGTTTCATATGCGGCTAACGAAGGAGAGATCGCATGTAACGTATGATGAAATCTCTGGATTAGATGAACATGGCTGAAAGAAGTACACTTTACGCCTGCTGCCTATTCAAAAATATCTCAACCAATAAATGTCTTCTCCCCTTCTATACCATAAATGTGAATTCGGAATGGACATACATAACATAAATATCTGCTTCGAAACATCGCTAACTTCACCAAGCCACGGAACAACTCTTTTCAACATTACTTTCGACCTAACAAAGATACAAGACATTTGACAGACATACAGATTCCGTTTTATTTTTCAACATAGTTTCCTTTCGACTCTGTAACCCCGTCTGCAGCCCCATTTTTCTATGCAAAACAATTGTACATGAAGGTGATTGCCCTTTCATTTGATGAAAATATCTATCCTCCGAGCATAAGCAGTCAAGCCGTTCAAACCGTAATTCGTAGATCCTCGCCATGGCAACCGCTAAGGTGTGAGACGGTGCATTGTCTTGGTGAAACAGCATTTTATTTTCTGGAAATGTGGCCGTTTTTCCGCAAGTTCTGCCTTCAGCTATCAAGTAATGAAGCATAGTATGCTCCTGTAATGGTTTTCCGTTTTAAAGATAGATTAAAATAACTCCATGATTATACAAAAAAACAGTCGCCATCACTTTCCAGACAAAAAAACAATTGTGGCTTTGTTTGGAGCCGGTCCCCCTTTGCAGTCCACTATTAGGACTGTGTTTTTGTTCGGACGTATAATGGTGTATCCAAGTTTCATCTACAGTAATTAATTGGCACCAGGACTCGGTTTTATTGCGCCTAAACTGCACCAACAGAGCATTGGAAATTTTGCATTTGAAACGTTTTTGATCTAACGTGAGCAAACGCAGAATCCAATGGATGTTGATTCAACATGTGATAAACACGTTCTTTTGACATGTTCATAACCTCTGCTATCTCTCCCACTTCGATTCAACGGTCGTCTAGCACCATTTGATAACCTTTGGCGACGTCTTCGTCGGTAGTTGCAGTTTTTGGACATCCCGAATGTTTATGGCTTCCCAAGCTCTAACGACCATGTTTAAATTCAGCTGCATAAATGATGGTGCAGAGTCTCCATTTCCAGAATCCAACTCATCTTTAATTTTTGTAGCCTCATTGCTTTTCAAAAATAAATACTTAATGACAGATCGATACTCCATTTTGTCATTTTCATAAAACCACTCACATCAACTCACTCAAATGACTGCTACATAACAACTGCGCGTCCAAAATTGCTGAAACTTTGAAAATTCACTAGCTTTTATTTACGAATGCTGCTATCTTCATGTTGAGGTCGGAAACTTTTCAAACCACCTTCGTGTTATGAAACTTGGCTAACGAATAGGATTCAAGCTAATTATGAAGACTTACCTTCAACTTGATTCGAAAATCACGTTAAAAATAAAATTTTGAACAAATCCCTCGCACTAGAAATGAATTGAAGCATTTTTTTTGACAGATTCAAATCTCACCTCCAGAAACGTCCTTATGTGCATGATTTATGGTTGAGTGAAAGAATAAGTCTCCAATCTGCGGACTAGACTTGAACTCTGCATTTGACTGACATTCTTCTTCATAGCAACTTTTCATGCTCTATAAATGAGAAGGTTCTTCCAAATGGATTTAATCTCCAGCGATTCAAATCCAATGTGAATCACTACTTTCGCACAGGCACGGCTCTTAGAGTGCATTGAGGATTTTTATGTAGTGTTTGTGTTTTGTCCTAAAAAACTGAATCAATGTATATCAAAAATGAAGCTCATTAAAAAAATGAAGTTCCATAGTTTTCATATTCTGTATTCTTGTCATATTATTATGTATTTATATAATTTCTAATTCAGTCAATAAACGATTGTTATTATTATTATCATTATCGTGATTTTTGTTATCATTATCATTTTTAGCTCTTCCTTCATTTCTATAACAAAATATTTACAAAAAATCCATCAAACGAGGGGGACGCCATCCTAAGGTGTACGATCATTTTCAAAGTGAGAAAGTTCTTTTGAATAAATGGTAAACATCTTTCAGGTTTTTTGAGTACTGGAGACAAATATGCACCCGGTAACAATGGTCTGAAAGATCAAGTAGAATTATTGAAATGGGTCAAAAATAATATTGAAGATTTCGGAGGCGATCCAAATTCTGTAACAATTACAGGATATAGTGCTGGAGGTAGCAGTGTAGTGATGCATATGGTGTCTCCCATGTCACGAGGTAAGTTATACAAAACTGTTTTTCAATGTTCTCCCACTCATTTATTTTTTCATACAGGTCGATTTAAAAAATCAAAATTCGTGGTAATGAAATTGATGCAGGAAAACTATGTTTTAGAGTGAAACCAAAAGACGAAAATTTCAAAGCGCCATCTTGGAAAAAAAATCAAATAGATAAGAGAATCTTGTACCACATGAAGTAGAAGCTTCTAACAAATACAAATAGATTAAGTCAATAACTTTTTTCACCAAAAAATGACAGTATAATCTATAATAACCTGAATAGTAACATCGATAGTTCTAGGAATATTTGTTACCTTCTGCGCATATTATTGTACAATTGTACAATTTTCAGCTCATACAATCTATTTCCTCATTCTCAAGGTTTGTGCTTCTACTGTATGGAGACTTTTGAAATGAAATAAGTATCATACATACAAAATCTTCACCGGTTTACTGAAGATGATCCTGATAGAAAAACAGAATTCTACCAAATTATGACAGAAACACTGCAAGGCAGTGATATATGTATTTTTTATGTAATTTTTTTCCCAACAGTAATGTTCAGAGGCGGAATTGTCATTGATGGAGTGACACCAACCCCCACGTCATTCGGGAAACTCATACTTGATATACCTGATGATAAATCATCCTTTGGGCAGGATTATTGGAAAACCATATGAAATGAACGCTATTCATCGAACGAAACTCAAAAATGAAATTGCATTTAGATATGGCGAAAAATACTATTTCCCTCTAATCACCATGATAATCGAAATGAAGCCTAATGAATACGAAATGATATTTCAATACGATGGAGCTTCACCCAATTACTTCAGAGAAATTAGGAACTATTTTGATAATGATTTCGTCAGTCGTTGGATTGGCCGTAGACGTCATACAGAGTGGCCAGATCGCTCACCAGATTTCATACCTTCAGATTTTTCATGTGGTTGTTTGGAGCAGAATTTGTACGCAATCTACTTTAATATGGGATATTCGGTGGAGAAAAAGACATGTTTGTGGACATATCTATGTTATTATGTTTTAAAATATTTATCGTGAAATTCCAGTCAGTACTTGTCAGGAGATTCAAAATGATGAGCTCCAGGATCCCTTTTACATTTTTTTTTCCATATGGAACCCAGTCGCCATTTTGATAATAAAGCTGTTTCGATCTCTTAAAGTTTAATCAGAGGTACTAGGCCTACCACGGCGATGACTAGCATCAATGATAACCTTGTTGGGTATCATGAATTCTTTGTCGGTTCTGGTCTCATATAAATGACTAGTAGAGGAAGCTGCAGTGAAAGACAGAGGGCGAATCTCTTTCTACGATCGATCTTGAGGCTTAGCTTGGCAACGAAGCCTCGTAGATTGAGTCTTCTGTAAATTGTATAGATGGCGTTTTCGTAGAGGGAGATGTATTTGTCCTCACTTTTAGGCTTGTCCTTTTGAGGACAGAACAGTTGAGTGGTTCAGCCTAGTGTCACTGATGAGATCTAGTTGGGTCGAAATAGCACTGTATGGTGCTGGATTACAAGTTGCCTGACAATGAGAGCTGCAGTGGGCGGTCGATATCGAAGCTTGGCTTTGAACCAGACTGCTTTGGGGAGCCTCGGCTATTTGTTATATCCGTGGATTGAGTCCTTTTGTCGATTCTATAGATTGCGTCTTCCTAGGGGGAGATGGCATGGCTTTAATTTTCAGGCTTGTATTTTTGAGGATAGATTAATAAGGTAGCCTATCACCACTGACCGTGACCGATGAAAACAGTGCTGTTTGGCGTTGGAGCACATGTTCATTCAGTTGCCTTGCATTGAGAGCTATAGTGAAAAACAGAGTGCGAATCTCGTCAAGCGGTCGATGTCGAAGTTTGAGATTGTATTGGATTGCCTTGGAGAGTATCGTTTATCCTCAATACTCGTGAATTGAATCTTCTGTTGATCTCATTAATGGCGTCTTTGTAGAGGTCGATATAGAAATGTGAACTTTCAACAAGAAAAAGTATTCGCCACTTCCAAAGAATAAAAACCTTCAAAATTAAAGCTTTTTGACTTTCCACTTCTACATCCTTAAAATCATGTGGTTAACTTCCAAAGTTATATTCTTTCTTTGGAAGTTTTCCAATCTTTTTTGTCAAAGACGAAGATAAAAGCCAAAAATGTTTTTCACAAAAATCCTCGTATTTGAATTGTTGGTTTTTGAAAAGTGGTCACTTGAGTTTGAAGATTCTATAATTTTTTGCGGTGGACGCAATTATAGGCATGAAATTATTACATCTCGCTGTTCAAAATGTACATTTGCCTCTGTGATGAAGGGGAAGTTGTAATGATACGAAACACACATCTAATTCCAGTGTGAAAAATGTATCACTAACCCATTTAAGATAAGTAGATAAGTTTTCAAATTGAGTGATTTGAACTGTATAACTGTATAATTCAATTTGAAATATATAGTGAACTGAAAACTGTTAAAAAACGAAAACGATAATCATTATTGTGAGATATTTTTCCCCAAAGCAAAAATTATTGTTCAGGAAAACAACAAATCTACATGAGTACAATTTGTAATGGGTATTGACGATTATATTATTGGAATTTTGAAAAACAAATCAAAATTAAAACTATTTTCTTATAGGTTTGTTCCACAAAGTAGCATCTATGAGCGGGTATGCATTAGCAACCTGGCAAGTTCCAACAAATCTTCTTGAATTGTCCAAGAAACAGGCACGACTGGTTGGATGTCCTGATGATACATCGGAAAATATCGTGAATTGTTTGAAAACCGTACCTGCTCAGAGAATAGGAGAAACTTTGGAAGATTTCAGGGTACGTTCAAATATGTAGGGTATAATATGAAATTGAAGTTTGATGTTCAGTTTCAGAACCATTTTTTTTTCAATTATTGTTCATCATAATCAATTTGTGAAACTTCAAATGAAATTCTTCATGATGTCACAATTCATGAATTGTGAGATCCATACTTAGTGATCCACTGCATCCAATAGGCAATATTTTTTCATCATATATTATCTTCAATTTGAATTTTTGAAATACATACTGCTGCTGTTTCTCTAGATTTGTGAAAACCAGACTGATCATTGATTATTTTCCAAATAATCAACCGATATTGCTAAATAGTAGTTAGAGTCAGCTTTCTTGCTATCTTGATGAATATATTTCAGCGATTTTTCACTATACATTTGGAACAAGACTTGGAACTAGAATTCGATAAGATAAAAAATTAAATTGTTAAATTGCCAATGTTGATAGATTTAATAGTATTCTAAAAATTATCATCATTTCCACAAGCTTTTTCAAAATCGAATGCTTCATTATTTATCTATTATATGTTGAGGTTATTGGTTTGAAAAACAAGCAACCTTGAGGATTTTTATGACAAAACATTATTTCTTATATAATTTTTCTATTGAAATAATTTTTTTCATCTCGCAAATCTGAGCCAAGTAATCAGTTTTATGTTTTCTTCAAATTTAGGTGCTCACTTTTTATTTCTTCATCGATTCAAGTTGCTGTTTCTATCACACAAGAATATCGTTATATTATTCCACACTATTTGTCGAGTAGTATTCGTAGATTTTTCATAATGATGATTTTCTTCCGTTTTTGTTAGTTGGCAATTCCATATTTATTTTTACCTACCAGATATTATTATTTCAAAAACTACACCTCACGATTTGATCTCCACAAACTTTATTTGAAAAATATATCACAACATGTTTCGCTAGCACAGTAGCTTTTTCAAGTGATTTGAATACTTCAAGTTGTTCTTACATTGATATTTATATACTACAGGTGAAACTACCTCCAAAAATATACCTAAACCTCTACCCAAGGTACCTTTTCAATTATGATTACCTGAAGCATATTACATCACATCTACATCAATAATAATTCTTTCTCGGTTTTTAAGAAAACAAGTTCAATAATGGTGATCTATTCAAACCCAGTTGGTCATTCATCAGAATGTTTGAATTTTTAAGTTTATTAATTTCCATTGCTTCCAAATGATTCAGTTTCAAACCTTTATTTTCTATGTGCAAAATTTCGAACTCTTCGTTAAAGATACGATTTTCTTCTAGAAGATGATTTGAATAAGTTAAATTTGTTTTCTTATTTACATAGCTCGTATAATGTTCCTGAATTCGATTCCTAAATGTCCTGCCCTCTTTTCATCTGGAGTTGAAAATATTTTTTCCTCGCCATTTTTTCCATTTCTGATTTGATTTTTCTTACAGTTCTCACGCGAACCCCCGCGGCCTCAGCTACTCTTTCTTCAAATTTTAAATACAAATTATTTACTGTAACTATTACTCTTTACTTTTCGCTTGCATAAATCTCAATACGATATTCACAATTTCCTTGCCCTGTCCACCGATGTATACTACACGAGTTCCTCTGTGTTTTAATGAGCTCTCGCCCCACTCCGCCGGCTGATCTACTGCGCATCCAATATTTAGAGCCACGACTAGATTTGCCAAGCTGTAACTAACTTCTGTTGTACAAAAAATATTGTAAATCAGTTTGATGTATCAGTTCAACTACCGTGAAACGCATCTTGAATAAAATTTATAGTGTGAAAATTGTATAATTCTTATCATGGCTAGGAAACGTGAGACATTTCCATTTTCATAATTTTTAAATGAATTTTCGAAAAGCATTATGTAATATGTTTACAACATATATTCTGAATATATACTTACCATAATTACCTGATATCGACGACCCAAAATCTGATACGTAACTTGACCGTTTGGTCCAGATTCCTTGAGAATGCCAATGTTTTTTTTCTTTTCAGGACCTCGAAGGCGACACTCCATTGCACGACGCCATATCGAAGAAACGTGACGACATGCTAACCCTTTTACTGGATCACAATGCTGACATAACGTTAACGAACAACAATGGATTCAATGCCCTGCATCATGCCGCTCTACGTGGAAATCCAAGGTGAGTATTCTTCGAAGTTCAAAGGGCAATGTTGTCGCAAAAGATTCTGAAAAAGTTCATCGTCGTCTAACGAATGTATTCGATGAAGTGAACGAATTTTGCATATGAAAATGCTTCATCAGTTTGTTCACACGAAATAAGTGTACAAAAGTTATGAAAATGTTATATATAACCTAACTTTTCAAGTAAATAATAACATATAATTGTTCATGACATTCGTAAAAAAGTAACCCGATGTTAGTATTCGTCAGATCTCCATCAATTATCCCATAAATATATAATATTTTATATTCCGTTTTCTATTTTCGATGACCTTTGCTTCCCGAGCATTTGGCCAAGCTCCTCCTGTCAGTAACTGACCGGAGCTTCGGGGGGCGCAACGGTCTTGCTCAAAGCAAGTTTTTCCGTAACTTTATTTTCAAACAATTCATTTTTCACTAGTTGTCTTTTCCTCGGGAGACCTTCGGATTTAGAAATTCACATACATGGCCCCGTTTGCGTGGTTATCCGATTCACTCCGGCCTGGATACCGGCTTGAATAAAGGCGCTCCTCAATTCCCGATCTGGCGAAAAATTCAAGTCTTGTTTGATTTTACACAATGGACATATGGACAATCACAACAGAACAGGATGCCCCGCGATAGCACCTGGCATCTACGTACCTAACTTCTTTGTGGACGGACGTTATCGGCACATCCACCACTACCACAAAACCCCCATGACAACTTTGATATCCAGCAGTATGGAGTATAGAGTTATTTCAAATTTGAGGTTGAAGTTCATACTTAGGTACTATATGAATTTTACTTACTATGGAGTGTGAAACGCTAGCGTGTATTACTTGTAAAAATAACTACCTGTGATTCTATTTTGTATGAAATATTTCAAATCATTATAACTTTATAAATAACATCAAACTGTCGAACGATAGTGTTATGTCATCATTTGCCAACTAGGATTTTGAATCACATAACAGTTTCTGCTGATTAGAAGCAACTTTTGAATGTTTTGTCTTTGTTTTTCACTTGCCTGGACGACTTGATGGACAATCTTACCTCAGCTTTCCCCAACAACAACTGCCGCTCGAAAATGTAACCATGGCAACAAGGAATTCAATGAGGTATATGCATGTGCACCAGTATGTGTACCAGCACTTTTCAGTGTGTTGTATGATTTTCACTATAAAGGGTTTTACAAAAATCGCAACACGTGTTTTGCTAAAAATAGATTTCTCAAGAGTTAATATTACCGCTTGAGAGAGCTTTCTCAAGCGTTAATATTAACGATTGAGAAATATATTGTTCAGCGAAACACGTGTTGCGGTTTTTGTAGAACGCTTTATAGTGAAAACCATACAATAAACTGTATTAATGAGTTTCAATATGGATTGTCATCAAATATCGGTTTAACTTTTCAGTGTAGTGGTTCGCAATTATTTACCCAACCCTAACTGTACCAAATTGTTGGATTGGCTGCAGTGGGTCTCAAGAATGGCCACCAAGGTCTCCAGATTTCAATAGCCTAGATTTCTTCTTGTGGGCACGTCTCAAAACGCTAGCGTACACAATTCCCATTAACAATGAAGGGGAATTAAGAGAAGGAAATTTGCAGCATGTGAATCAGAAATACGCGGAGCATATTAAAAAATCAACTAGTGATCACATAACAAAATGAAGTGGATAAAATTGTCATCAAGGAACTTTACGAAAAACTGAGAAAACACAAAAATCTGCATATATTCTTTTAGCATATATGTTGTGTTGTGGAATTGGCCGCGGTGGTAGTGCGCCCGACTGACGATCGGAAGGTCGTGGGTTCGATCCCCGCCTCGACCAGATAATTTCTCGAGAGAATTTATCTGGTTAAAGTTGGAATGATTCTGCAACCTTGTTAGGAATCACACGTTAAAAGGCAAGACCTTGTTAGTCCTTAGCTCGCACAAGTTTCTCAACTTCTGAGAGTTGTCGTTCGTATGGGGGCGACAGCTGATTAACGGAAAAACAGATTTTAAACAGA
>WOGL01000939.1:1575-12667 GCA_015342145.1 Leptinotarsa rubiginosa
TAATAAAACCGAATTTTATAAAAAAAAATTGTTTTTCTATTTTAGCCTACGAACTTCTCAACCTAACTGTATAGACTAAGACATATATAAAGTTTTAGTTTTTCATGTCAGTCCATTTTTAAATGATAGCTTTTTTAGGTTTCTGAAAAATACCTGAAATCGATCTGAGGGAATTTACTCATAGTACAATTGTTCGTCTCCTATGTGAGCTAGAACCTTGAGACAGGTGATATTTTTTCTGTTTTCAATGCCCTTTCTTATATTCAACACAGGAGGTTTTCAAAAAAAATCATTTGAAAGAAATTCAATTTGATTATCTGAAAAAAAAATGTTCAAAAAAATACAAAAATTCTCAGAAGTGGTCTATAAGGACAATCAGAGTACCTAAACATTTTTAAATTGGGGCAAAGATGTCAAGGTCGGAAAAATGTATGTAAAAAGATATCATTTTCAGTACTTTTTAATGAGAAAGACAATGGGATTGCACCACTCGTCTCCAAGGGAGCGCTACCAATGTTTATTTCAAATAGAAAAAGGGTCTTGTGATAGATATTTTTTAGTTTGGTAAGTATTCTATCCATCACATCTTTATTTTCGAAAATCAGATCAGCCATTCCCCAGTAATAAGTAGTTTCATGTTCATACCAGGTGATCTAGTGGGCTCTTCTTAAGGACCATGTCTACCCATCTACCAGTTTGGATAACTGACAAACCCATTACGACACGCTTGTTTCGAAAGTCGCTAGAAGACAATTATCAAAACGTGGTACCTTAGAATGACCTACTAGTTTACCTAATATGACGCCCTTGGACTTTTTTGTGGGGATTCGGGAAATAAAACATATACATTACATAACCGCAGTCTATTCCAGAGCTCGGGGTTAGAAGAAGAGGTGCTCCTAACATATGAAATTATATTTGCCGCTCAATACAAAAGTAAACATACGTTTCTAATGTGTGCTACCATCTTCAATACTTCAAGACTAAGTTCTCGGTAAATACCACAGTTCTCGGTAAAGGACCTTGCGGTGAACTTGGTGTGAAAAGGCTAGCTGCAAAAGCAAGTTTACAGCGCAGTGTCCCTATGAAGATCAAATTCTTTTTGCTGCTGAGCTTCATGAAATATTTATTGTATAAATAACAAAGGCACTCGTAAATTTCATAAATTTGTTTCTCAAATTCGATTCTGGAACAAAAGCACAACATTTGTTGGCGAATTGGAGCAGTTACTTCCCAATTTTTCTTGAAGTTCAGCAGCAAAGAGAATTTAATCTTTAGTTGAAGAGAATTTGACTTTTTTTTTGTTTCTTTTGCATTTCAGGTTTAGGATATATGTATTTCTTATTTCTTAGTGCATAAAATGTACATATGTGCCAAGTTTTATCAAAACCTGAGATGATGAAGTTAATTTTTTGAGTGTGTGTTTTGATTTGACATTTGTACAATTTTAGTCAAGGGAATTTCAACGTTAAATGAAGATGAATGTTTTAATTATGATATTTTCATTCTTGGCCCCTTTCATGAAGGTTTTCTATAAAATGAATTCAAAGCTTTCGTTTGACGTGGCTTAAATTGAGCAACGACCTATACAATACAAGAGAAAAGTTCTAATGAGTCCATTCTTTTTTCCAAAGAAACGAAAATAGAAACATTCATTGCTATTCATGAAACTTTTTTTTAATGGAGGAAACCTTAGAACGACTTGTTTTTTCATAATTGAATGTTATGGAATCGGCTGACATTGATGAATATCCATAACGTATTTAAGAAACATTTTCACTTCATAGTTTTACAAGTCGAGTATCTACGGACTCTCCTGAAGAAGCTATTGCATAGCGAAACACGTGTGAACACGTGTGAAAATCTGACAAAGAAGTCTTTCCTGAATAGATAATTGAACGTGAATTTTTCAATTGTACTTGGGTTCTTTTATAATCTGTGTGTAAGAAACTTTACAAGTTTAAAGAAGGGGAATGAATTAATCAAAAAGAACAGATGAAATAAAATGAGTTATAAACATAAATAAACATCTAATGCATGTATATATTATTTTGTATTATTTTTATAAACCATTATATCGATTTGTTTATTAAGATTATAAACACTTCCTATGAAAAAACAAATTGAGAATGCCCCCCCCCCATGAAAGATTTTTTTTTCATTAATTACTTCAATCAAAATTTGACTTTGGCATCAAACTGTACTTTGATCGTGATGAAAAATAAACCAAAAAATTTTGTCACGCGATTCGCATTACCTACCAAGTTTTTTTCCAAAGAAATTTCAGAAGTAGGGTTATTTCTTAGACTATTGAAAAACATTATTTGAAAAAGCTTCAGTAAATACAATGTTCAGTTCGCATGCAAAATTTCAGGTGCATAAGATGATTTTATAATAATTTGTCCATATATATTGAAAAGTAACCCCACTTTTGGAATTGTTATGCCAAAGTTAAATATAAAATTGAAAAAACTCCCAAATGATGCGGAATTTACATGACACACTGTTTATAGCTGTTTCAAAATGTAGGGATGAATTAGTGAATGTTTTTCACCATTAGACCGTCACCTAGTAATTAAATCTTGATCATTTAACGTTGACTTCCCATTGCGATTGAAACTCTTCACAGTAATTCTAACCAATTGTATCAGAAATTTGAAATCGTTACAACATTGAGAAATAATGAAAACCTAAACCTAGATGAATTACAGAAAAACCAGAGGATCTCAAATTTTGAACAGGCTAACAAATTTTGGAATGCCTAAACTAGCAAAGAATATTTCATAGAACATACAGTTGGGTTGAACAGTTCCAAGGCTAACATAGAAAAATATTTTATAGACAAAATTTGATTTTATGATTCAATACAGTTGACTCTGGGGGGCGATACAAAGATTATAGCGGTCACACAATTTTTCTATACCGTCTTTACGTTTTGGGGCGTCCACGGCGTGCATCGTCTTCGATGCTCATTTCACCTCGTTCAAACTTAGCAAACCACTTTTCAATGATTGATTTTTCTGGTGCAAAGTCGGAATAGTGTTTATCAAGCCAAGCCTTTGTCTCAACAATGCTTTTTTTCGCTAAAAAGCAATGCTTTATTAACACAGGATAATCCTTTTCTTCCATTGTCTTCAAACTAACAAAAGCTATTTCACACAAAATATTATATCCCACAGATTGATGGTCGGACAGCTATGAAATTTGTGCACTAGTCTTTTGAAGGTTAGAGTCATAGAGTTAACTGAAAATCATATGGATTTAATACTAGTAGCGCCATCTGTGTGTTAACGTTAACCTACGAACTTTTTAGCCCACCTAATAATATTACAAAAGATTTGCTCTTAGCTGATATAAAAATATTTTGACTCAATCGTGTTATACTGAATAGCAAAGGAACATCAGAATTGAAATAGACGTCACATGCTTCTTGAATGTTGAGAATAGTCTCGATTTCACAAACATATTTTGACTCTTAGTTAAAGAAATCATCATATTATACATTTTCTGACAGAAAAGATAAGAATGAAAACTTTCTCATTCGAACAGATTTGAGTGATCAAACATAATGTCTTAAATTGTGAATTAAAAAATCTCTGACTGATTTTTATATAGATTTATTAGACTATGTGCTTCAAAGTGTGATAATACTAGTCAAAATGTTAGGTAATAGTAAATTATAGATTAAAGGTATGTTAACTTATATCTATGACAAGCATACAGCATACATCCTTCATCCCTTTTTTCGTTTTCTCCTTTTGCTATGCCTTCATCACATTGGAAGATTAAAAAATATTAATCTAACAGGAATGAGTCACTAATACAAAAATAACAATATTTTGTAAATATATATAATTTCCTTTTGTTAAAAGAACTTGCGATGAAACTTCACACAAATTTGAATTGCTTTTACCAGATTTTTACTGAAAACTGTGGAGGGAAAAAGTGTTTTCATTGGAAAGTTTATCTCTTTTGAGGATAATTGAATCTTTTTTTAAGATTATGCAGATAAAAGATAATATTTTTGTTAACGTGAGCACTGCTAGCTCAATGAATGAGCAGCAGGCCACGTATGCACAACAAAACCACAACCAGACAAGTCTAGGAATATGGTCAACGGCTTCAGGAGCTTAGGCCATATTCACTGCCTGTGACTTGGTGACAGTTGTAATATTGTGACACAGTCACAAACACAGAACTGCACCTTTATAGTTCTGTGGTCACAAACAACTAACTCTAGATATATTATTTGACAGACGACAACTTGAACAGTATTGCCAGTGACCCAAACAACCCATAGAACAAGAACTTATATAATTGAACATAACAGTCGACTGACCCGAACAAACCTGTCAGAAGGTGTTAACTATTCCGTTAACAACTTTTCAAGTCAATTCAAAAATTAGTCCGTTAGAGGAAATGTTAACTTCATTAATTAACGATGAAAAGATTAACAAATTAATGCCCAGCTATGAAAAACATTCATATAACAACACAACAGATATTGTTTGTTTTCAACATAATCATTTTATTCTGTTTATTTCTTCAAATGTCACTTTCAATTAGTATGCGAGTATTGATCTGACAGCAACTTCATTGAGGAAATGTTTAATTTTTTCGCCATGTATTTTGGATTTCGTAGTTGAGATCTTTTGGTAATATTTTTCTCTCTGCTCACACTATGTTCAGTATTCACCTGAAATGAATGTATGCTTGTGGTAGGTAACACCAAAATTTAATCAATGTCAGATAAGTGTTGAATTTTAGGGAACACTATAGCTGTATAAGTAATACTTTTTTCCATTCTCGCTTCTTCAGTTATCAATATGTTATTCAAAATATGGTTTGCTTCACTTCGAAGTTGTTCCAAATTCTAATTAATAATTGAGAATAAAACAAATGCAATGATCTTTATACACTTCTAAATTACTCGTAGATTTTCATAGGTAAATAATACAGGAACTTCTGTTGAACGAAAACTCTGTTGAAAGTTAACTTTTCATCCACCTAAAGTATGAAATAATTTTCTCTATATGGATATGTTTCAATATATTTTGGCATTAGAATTAGAAATGGATCAAGCAAGAGTGATTTCGAGTCCCAGACCTCATTTTTTTTCATTAAAAAATCGAAGTAAACATTACCATAAACAAAAATAAAAGTTCTTGATATTCAACAAAGTATGAATTCAATTAGGATCTAGATGTAGAAAAAGACATGTTTGTGATAGTTTCATTAGGTACAAATTTAGTCGGTGAATACGACAATACCAATTATTTTACAATGTGTCCCAATAGTTTGAAAGTGGATGTCAAAAAACAACAGCGTAAAATATTCTAAGAGTCTTAATCTTGTGTGATATAACAAATTTTACCAGAATATGATTTTTCAAAGTTGTTAGTCATCATCCAACATTATCATTATATGATGTGAGTTGTGGAAAAACTTCAATATGAAAATCTAATTAAGAACAGAAATCAATAAATTCACTATTTTTCCACAAATGCCTCTTCACGATCTTGGATATTGAAAAGTTTTCCGCTAAACTTGACTATTTGAGACACACTGTATATACGTATGGAATTTTACTTATATTTTCATCAGCTTATCTTTTTGGTGGATGGATAAATGACGTAACCTCAACAACATCATGTATGTTTCTGCAAAAGATATATAAGATAAATGTAAATATTAGTATATTATAAGGGAAGGACACATTGTTGTAAAGTGATGTGGATCTTATCTTAAGCTGAAAGTGATTATAATTAAAGAAATAAATTTGTCATCCCACACTTTTTCATGGTAAATTTGTATGGATTACCCCGTACAAAGGTCTATAAAATCAGAACGATTTTTTTAACCAAAAATAACTTATACTCATAGTGTCAAATATTGTAAAAATTGAAAATGTCATCATACATATGACATTAAAATTAAATACGAATTAATGTATTCATCCACCAAATTGATTCACCCAGTTCCATGTTTGTTATTCATAATCATATAAATGTTTTATATTTGTATCTGATTATAAATGAAAATACTATGTACTCTTTCCAAAGAGATATATATTCATATAAAAAACGTTCAATAAATGTGTTAACTAGATTTTTTTTATTTTTCTACTCCCAAGCTATTTGATGTGTTTGTTAAGAGGAATCCATTTCCACTTGAAACGATTTTACTTATAGTTTCGCAATCAGTAATCGGATTTTCATGCAACTTACACCGATCGCTTAAAAATAATCTTCAGACGGGTGACTATTGTTCCTCGAATTTTATTCAAAAAAATAGATCTTCACCAAATTGTTTAGAAATCACTCAGTGAATATAGGTTTTTTGAAATCAGGTAGATTTTCGAAACATTTCGATATCTGTGTTGGAAGAGTCTTCTATCCAGTAGCACTTATTTATTAATTTAATTAATGGTGGACCCCATTAATGGTGGACCTCCAGGGGTCTGCCGACCACATGTTAAGAAACACTGATTTATAGTCCATTCGGTATTATCTGAGAGTGAAAAAATTTCAAGAATGCAAACAAGTCGGTACGTCAAAGAAAGCAACACAGTCGTCTCAAACAAATGGTACTGCAATACATCCACGAAGTCATGAGATATTTCTACCCGCTATGCCAATTGAGGACGCCGCTAACGAGCCATTAAAATAGTGAGTTGCGACACACGACATCAGAAGAGGCGGCCGACGGTTTTTCTCATATTGCGTTCAAGTTAGTATTATTAGGCGTCGGACTGGGGGTATTAATATAAATATTCCAATGATGCGAAGATAATTAAAATATCGTGAAAACTAATTTTGTTTAAAAATTTGTTGGAGAATGTCTTGGGTAGTATTAGACATATTTTCAAATTTGTAGTAGTTGATTTACTACTTAGTTATAAATGATATTTCTGAAGAATAAATTTTGTTACATCCATTTATTCAATTCGTTGAGAGTAAATGATTTGAATGCAGTACACCTATAACGCTAATATATACAGATATACTGCTACAGTTTCTCTCATTTCTGGACAGACTATAAGTGATCTTAGTAATCAATGCCACTTCAACTCCCAACAAAAAACAGTAGCTGCAACAGAAGCTTTATTGAAACCTGGAAGTTGTATTTTGAAAATATAATGAATATTTGGGAATACTTTACCAACTGAGATACTAAGTAATAGTACTACAATAATCAATAAGTATGGTAAAAATAAAGATAACTCCAGTTTTCAGTGGTTTCAATCCCAAAATAAATATGTTTGTATCATCAAAACTATCTGTCACTTCCACTGTTGAATGATTTTGTGTTATAAAGTTTTCAGTGGTTTCAATCCCAAAATAAATATGTTTGTATCATCAAAACTATCTGTCACTTCCACTGTTGAATGATTTTGTGTTATAAAAAATTGCAAATGAGTTCAATAGAAAATCTCGGATAAATGTTGGAGAAATATATTTTTTTGCTAACCAATTTGAACAGAGCTAGGATCAAAGGGTCCTTTAAACGGTGACCCCTCCACATTCCACGCCTTCTTCAGCTTGTCATGTAAAACGAGTTCCTCGGATGTTGGAAGACCTAACCGCTTCCTCTCTTGATTCCACTGAAGTTCTTCAATTTTAGCCTGAGCTTCTTCTGGTAAGTCTTCGTATGGTCTTGAGCAATCTATTTTTGAAACATCTATCTCTGGCTCACTTTTTATAAGACAGTTCCACCACATCTCCCGACACTTGGATAAATGGATAAGTAACTTCTTCGTGTCTAAAGACCATATAGCTTCATTTGCCTTACATTTCTGACACAAGTCTCCGTTCAGTAAAAAAGTACCGTCATGTAGTTTCACTGAGATTTTACTCGACTGAATGTTGACCTCCAAATCCTTTTTTCTTACACCTTCCGGTATCTTAATAACAATATCTATGTCGGTAATATTTTGAGACCAACAGTAATTATCAAACCTACTTCCATTGTAACATTCAGAGTTGCTAAAACTGCAATCGCCATTGGCATTTGGTTCTTTGGTTGTAGATATAACTTCATTGACAATTTCATCGCCAATCTCAACTGTCTCTTCGGAGGATACAGGAATTTCTTGGCCTGTGTAAATCATTTCTGATGTGTGAGGTTTCCATTTATGAAAAGTATGTTTTACTAAATTTTCAGCTAATCCTTCAGGTAAACCCACAGCAGCATTAGGTTCGTCAGAAATAGAATAAAAATCTGTTCTAAGAAATTGTTAATATAAGATCTTTAAATGTTATCCAAGTAAACTCATACCTTCTTTGTAAAAATCCAAAAATTTCATCTAGAAACTTTGGAAGTGTTTTACATTCCTTCAACATTTCAAAGAGCATATCATCATGATTTGGGCGACTTCCACTCATTTTGCAAAATGATTTTGCACGTTATAATTTCTCAGTTTGTTTGAAAAAAGTATTTTGACATTCGATCATAGACATCGTATATTGGACAGGGATTTACGAAGAAACCATCTAATTGGTGACTAAAAAAGGATGGAGAGAAACACCTGCGGTTATCTGTTTTACGTATTCTACAAGCAAATTCTAGGAGTCAAAATATTTGATTACCAAAATTGTACGGCCAAGTAGCAAATTGTTTCAATAAATTGATGGATGTAGCCGTTACTACGTGGTAGAGATCATAATGAAAAGAGAAATCAAAAGTTCTATGTTTTCTACCACTTTCATTTGTAACTAACGTTACTGTAGTTTCGTCCTATTTGGACATTTTCAAACTAACACTCTAGAGTTTAGAGTGTTAGTTTTAAAATGTCCAAATAGGATGAAACTACACTAACGTTAGTTACAAATAAAAGTGGTAGAAAACATAGAAATTTTGATTTGTCTTTTCAAATTGTTTACTAGGTAATTTACATTTGGGAGGCTAAATAAATTAATGTCTGAATTCTGAGTTCAAAGTCAGAGTTTTTGAATTATATTATAGAATGTGAGAACTGAGGTTATTATTTTCCACATACAAAAGACAAGAGCCAAGTTCCACGTTCACGAGATCGTAGAATAACGTCGCTTCTTAACAACGGGTCATAGAACAAAATCCCAATTTCAGTTAGAATTAGTTCCGAGATAAACGAAAGTGCCATCATAGTTCGTATAAACGAACAATGAGTGACATAGGAAAACAACTCCGAACAAACCAATGAAATTCATATACAGGGCGAGTGGTATTCCAGTCATTCGATATTGGGCTATATCAATCTACCCACGGACTTCAACCTCCCATTTTCTATAAGTTTACAAAAAAGATCTATCCAAAATTGAAATATTCTGCCAGAAACTGACATTGTGCCTTCAGTCTTGAAATCTGCATTAGGTAATTCTGAGGTTTTGATTGAATGTAGTAATGTTAAAGGTCATTGATGACTTGGGTATCTTATCAAAATTCCGTTTTCCTATGATATTGTAGGTTTCAGTCAGAATAAAAAAACCAGTTGGAATCTCATCGCTACACCAAATTAAACATGAATAATTTATATCGAATTTTGTTTGTGGTTTTCTTCACATTTGCAGAAATTCATTCGAATTCAGAAGATGATGATGGTGTGAAATATGCTGATAGATGTGAAGGTAAAATTAGTGACTTTAAAATTTTCTACGTTGCATCACCTTTCATTGTTTTAGTTTCTTGCAGCTGAAATCTGCAAGGTAGTTTTCAAAAAATAGTGAGGTTATATATAGATTTCCTTCTTTCTTCTCATTTTTTATGTGCCATAAACTGTTTCCAGTGTGCAAAATCCTTGCAACTGAACTCCAAGAAAGGCTGGAAGAAACAGGAAAAACAAGTGAAGTGATCGAAACGGGATATGCCGTTGATGATGTAAAACCAAAAAAAAAGAAGGAATATAAGAAGTCGGAGCTGAGATTAGTCGAGTCACTGGATGGTGTTTGTGAAAGGATATTGAACTACAACATTCACAAAGAGAGGCAAGACAGTACACGGTTCGCCAAAGGCATGAGTCAAACATTCCAAACCCTACATGGCTTGGTTGATAAAGGAGTCAAAGTGGAATTGGGAATCCCTTATGAGTTGTGGGATAAACCAAGTGCAGAAATCACAAACATGAAAACACAGGTGATCACTTTTTCTTTTTTAAGTCAACAGCATAGTCTGCTATGGTCATAAACACTAACCAGTTCTATAGCTAGCGATACATGATGTTATCCTACTCAGGACGAGTATATCGGCCTGACATATAGGTGATATCTTAGTCTACTTCACTAGTACAGGCCGGCAACTAGGTGTGTTTGTCGATGTTGTGTGAAGACATGCCCGAAAAAGCCATTGTATGGCGAAACATGTGTTGCGTTTTTGTGAAACTGTTTAGAGAATTTCTCACATTGTGTTGTTTTTTGATTATTTATTGAATTTAGTTTGCAACGAGAAAATTGGTAATTATGACATATTTGAAAAGTAGGTAGAATGATAACCTAGGTAAAAATTGTTATATATTATTCTCCAGTCTTATGAGTTGTTCTTAGATAAGTAAATAGTTCAGGTAATGAATTTATCATGTAGTAATTTGGCAGGTAGTAATATTCATGATTCAAATTACTATAAAAGCACGACACAGAATTCGTAAAAACAGTATTGTTACGCCCCAGGATGCTACCATATAGCGAAACACGTGTCACAGTTTTGTAAACCTTCAAGTGGAAATCTCACATTGAAATGCGTTTTTTTAATTCGTTTTAATGGATTTTCGTCCATCCGTCAAGTCTATCGTGTTTTCAAAGTTTTCTATTTTCAGTGTGAAACCCTCCTTGAACAAAATGAAGGAGATATAGAAGACTGGTATTTCCATCACCAAGGGAAGGAATCTCTGAAGAAATATCTCTGTGAAGATCGTGCTTTGAAAAATCTAGATTCCAAATGCCTATATGAAAATCCTAAGGGAGATACTGGAAGCAAAAGGCCTGCTTCCAAACAGGAATTATAATTTTATTTCCATATCGAGATCAAAGTGTGTTTTATATTAGTGTAAGTTTTTTTAAGACAAACTTGTGTGATTATAGTTAAAAATACCATTGGCGTAATAAAGTGTAAAAAACTGTAT